>CM060916.1:398389996-398617496 GCA_030737875.1 Allium sativum
TTTCCGCATGCTAGAATAGACTTGTTTAGCTTGTTTGGAATGTTGATTGTTGCTTCATGATTGATAGTCATGCGGGAACCTTTGTGTATGTTTGGATTAGGGAATTTCGGGGGCGAAATTTCTTAAGGGGGGAAGAGTGTAATGACCCGTATTCTATACGTCATAGGATCGTAGAATATTTATTTCTTTCCCATGTGAAGTCGTATGGTCATGTAACTTCGGGAAACATCTATTAGAGTCATTTCCCATGTTCATGATTTTTGTCGATTTTTAAATGACCATTTTGCACCTAGTTGGTACTGTTTTGGCCATAACTTTTGATTGGAAAGGAATTTTGACCTGAAACCACTTCCATTTGATTCTTTTGATGGTTTACCTTTCCGTAGAGTGGTCACATTAGCCAAACAGACTTACCGTTTGGGAGATATGGCTGAAACAAGGTTTGGAGTGTGAAAAAGTGCTTAACCGGGCCAAATCGGGTGATTAGTAAGTAGGCCCATAACCCATTTCGGGATTAGGGTTATGGGAGGGCTGAAATGAGATGGAGAATCATTCCATTTCAGTTTTCTAGCCTCCACTTATCACCAAGGATCCCTAAAAATGGCCTCCAACCTCTAAATCACCTCCAAATCATCTTTTGGTTAAGGATTTGGCTTAGCAACCCCTAATCAAGGAGGATCTTCACCAAATCAACAAAGGAGCTGCTGTTTGGTATTGAAATTCGCATCAAATCAGAGAATCATTTCAGATCTTAGTTTATTTTGTGGCTAAGGTGAGTGATTTGCATAGTTTTGCACTAATTATGGCTAATTAGGAGTGATTAGTGTTAATTAGTGAATTTAAACATGATAAAATTCTGGGAAAATGTTTATAAAATTCGGAATAATGTTTTAGACCTCTGATATGAATTTGGGTTAATTTGGTTAATATTTGCTAATCCTATCATTAGTTTCACCTAAATATGCTTAGGGGGAAATATGAGGTTTTGGGTATGTTTGACCCATTTTAACCTATTATGTTGATGTTTTGGTGTTTGGGGTTGATTATGTATGTTGCTATGACTGTATGAAATGCTTTGTAACTGATTAGAATAGTTGGAATGGTCGAAAACGCCATCGAGAGGCGTAAACAATTCGCTGGAACAGCTGCAGGAAGTATGCAGGGATCCGGATCGGATCGCATGCCATGTCCACGATCCGCACTCGCGCTTCGCACCCCGATCCGAACCGGATGATCACGATCCGACATGAGGAGTTGTTATGCGATCCGCCTCGTCCTTCCACGAATTGACCAGCCTCACGAACTGATGGGAAGTCACGACCCGATCCATGTAGCACGATTCGATCGTTGGAACGCGATCCGCAGGAAGTTCACGATCCGACCAGAAGAGGAGACCCGATCCGATGGAGACGGGATTCACGAAACAATGGAGGAGGGCGATCCGATCACCTGGAGGATCACGACCCGATCCGATGCAGGAGGCGCGACCCGATCCGAATGCCAAAGGCCGATCCGGTCCGATGAAGGATGTGAAGGCTGATCCGATCCGATTCGATGGTGATGACCAATAACCCGAGATGCAAAGGTAGTCCAAATGGAAGTTAGAGCTCAGGATCTCGGAACCAGTTGGGAACCAATGAGTTCACTTCATGAGTTGGGCTTTGCTGCGGGACGTGTGCTAAGGAGTTGTCGACGTTCATAACTTCGATTCACCACTAAAAAGGAATGATGGGCTACTTATCAGTGCAGTAGGGTCATTATGACCTGAGGGGCAAAGTGATGGTAGCAAGACTACGTTATCAGTGCAGTAGGGTCATTACGACCCGAGGGGCAAGGTGATGCGTAGTAAGACTATGAGCCAGTGCAGTGGGGCCCTTGTGACTCCATGGGGCAAAGTGGACATAGTAAGGATTAGTAAGGCTATGAGCCAGTGCAGTGGGGTTCTTGTGACTCCATGGGGCAAAGTGGACATAGCAAAGGATTTGTGGCTACGTTATCATTGCAGTGAAGCCATTTATGACTTCATGGGGCAAAGTGATCGTAGCAAGGTATGTTGGGTGATCAAAGTGGTGAATATCGTATGCTTTATGCACAGAGTGAGAGATGTGAGGATGGATGATATGCTTGATTGTTTGCCATCATTATGACATGCACACCTCCCCCACCTCCGTATCTTTACACTGTTTGATATGGTACCTTAGAGTGTTGTACAGTATGTAGTGCTAACTCTTTGGTTGCAGGTCCAGGTTCAGGTATGTTTTAGTCTATCTATTATTGTTCACTTTAGATGCTCATCGCTCATACCAGGCTTTATGTCTGACCCAGAGTTTTATGTCTCCTCTTATTACTCTGGGTGCTCACACAAGCAGACTAGAGACAGGTTAGCTGGTGATGCGCGAGTAGCTGATTCGGAGGCGGGTAGGAGGCTTCCACGTATTATATATATACACATTCTCCCTGTGTCGTTGGTGGTCGCTACTTGGGCATTAGTAGTGTACCTCCTTTATCTTGTTTTGCTTTGAGACAGTTTGAAAGTTGTAATAAGCTGTATTCTAAATTTCCGCTGCTATGATGTTTAGTTCTGATTTTCAGCTTATGCACTGTCTCTCCTGTTTTATGTCAAGTATGTTATTATTATATTTTGTTCTATGCGCTGTGAGACATTCTACAGGATCCTTGTATGTTCATTTCCTTCTTCCTTTTTCCTTCTGGCGACCCGTTCCGTGCTAACTGGACATGTGTACAACGCACTTTTGGAGTAAATGTCGGTTGGTGCGGGGCGGGCCGTCACAAGATCCTAACATTATTCCTTGTTTATCGATTCATCATTCAACCTGTAAAGAAGACAATTAGTCTCCTTTTCAAGGAATCCAACTTAGCGATGCATATGTGCAGTGAAACTGTGACGATCCCAAAACCCCGTGACACGGTGTTAAGGATAATCATTGGAATATAACACATTAATCATCATTAGCAGATCACAGATATTAGCATAAACGGAAAGTAGAATAATTTACACACATATGACAGCGGAATCATATAGATATCATCACATCAGAGAAGCACAGTACAAGATACAACTTAGTGCATAATGATACATAATCAGTCACCATCGCCTGAGGCGGAATCATACATAAAGAGTACACAAGAGAAATATCAGTCTACATCGCCAATGGCGAAATCATAATTTAGATACAATAATGGCGGAGAAAATCCAAGTCAGCACAGTGTAGTCAAGCCTCGCCATGAGCCAAAAGGTGCGTCAAAAACCTGTAACTAGGCTGCCCGTGTGAAAATGAGGGCACCCGAGTTTGCAAGGTGAAACAAACTACGAGTTAGTCATGGGACTGGTGTGAGAAATCTACTCAACTTATTAACAACAATAATAAGGCAAATCAAAGGACCACGCCACTTTCGTGGAACGGGTTTACTCCAATGAGTGCTAGTGCATGAAATAAAATAAATAATTAAATCAACGCAATGCTTTTTATAAAATGAAGCCATTATAAGACTCAGGTCCCATCAAACAATGCAACGCAAGCCGGAGGATAGAGTTTTCCCTTATAATGGCCAAAAATGCTTCATACGTATAAAACAAAAGTGTTGATATTATTACTAGTGCACATATGTTTCAAAAGCAAATTCAATCATAAATATCAATCCTAGGCGGCATAGCTACCATCTACTATGTCGCTATACTAGTAATACAATCACGTCCGCATATTTCGTATTGGAAACTGGATTCCTTCATGAGTCGAGGCAAGGGGCAAGCTCCTCTCCGATTCGAGACACTCTAGCAAATGCCTCGGGACCGCACACAGCAATCCCCTGGATCCTCCAAGGCCGGTCCTCTCTTAATTTTGAGGATCGGCAATTCCTGAACACACGTTTCCCGGTCCTTACAGACCTATAATCGAGGCGCCACGTATTCCAACAACCACACAGGTGAAAAGTAGATATAAATGTCAGGGCTGGGAGGTCACTGACACCACCATAGCTAGAAAGAAACGTCGTGCACTCCTTGGGTCCTTCTCCCGTTTTTGACTCATACCGAGGTGTGAGGCTCGCGAATTCACGTTATACACAAAGCTACGTCACACAGACCATGGTTTGATCATCAACCACAAGACTTTGCTTTGCAACAGAAGCCTTGATCTTATGCCACTTAGGCGTGCCACACAGGCAATCCACTCCATGCGACTGATTTCTGTCAATGTATAACCTCTGAGCTCGTACGTCTCAGAGAAGGGCGTTAAGCAAGAGAATAAATTCTCCGCCGCCAAACAGATATATATTTAACAGAGATCAATCAACACAGAACAAAATCCAAAGTCAGACACACAGTCCATTTACAAGTCCGTTCTGGGTCTGAACGAAACCGGAGGCACCAATTCCTCGCATATCCGTACAATCAACAGTATGTTTGGACGGCTACTACTTCAATTCCTTCATGGTAGCTACTCCAATCACGAGCATCAGTAGCGCCCATCCATCCAATGTGGAGATCGTCGGTCTTCAACCGTCTTCGACTCTTCGACTTCTCAACGTCGATCGATTATTTGAAATGAGATAAACTCGGCCTTTTCAAATAACCCACGTATATTTAGATTTTCAAATCAATTATTCACAGGGTTGGACTATTCAACATTCACATTTCAGTTATTATGTTATAATTTTCATGTCAAATACATTCAACCATCACATATCAAGCAAGCACAACAAAATTGGTTTATTTCCACTCTATATCGTCTATAGTATTTTATAACGATATATCGCCATTTTTATTTAATTTAAAACGGCCATATTTAATTAAACGACGTTTCAGGACGTGTCAATGCACTGGCGCTGCTTTTCACTAATTTTGTTTTACACATATCTGAAAATCTAACCGTTGGATCTTCACAAATTTTACATCATTAGGAAGGTCATTTCAAAACGAATCCAACGGTTACAGTTTTGGGAAAATCCGACGGTCGGATCTTCCACACTAGCCATTTGAAGTTACGATTTCAATTTACGAACTGCAGCGTCGTTATTCGATTTAATTTAATTATATTTATATATATATATAAATATAATCGTTTCTGGCGCTGTTTTTCTTCAGTTTTGAATTAAACATTCCAGACAATCCAACCGTCGGATCTTCACAAAGTTGGTGCCGTTGGAAAGATATTTCCAAGGCGAACCCAACGGTTGCGGTTTCGGGAAAATCCAATGGTCGGATTTCCCGCACTAGTCGTTTGAAATCACAGTTTAAAAACACGAACTGCACGGCCACGTTTCGTTTTAATTCTATTTATATTTATATATTTATATAAATTTAGTTCATTCAAAAATTCCTATATCGTTTCCACTTCAATTATTTCACTAACGCCTTTAAATTTCGGAAAATTTCGCCATAACCTCCTTTGTACGGGAGGGTCTGGGAAAATTCCCAAATAGCCACACGGGCGTCTCATATCAAAAAGAAAAAGAAAAAGCCAAGCGGCTAGCCAACAGGCTCATAAAATCATCACCCAAACAAAGCAGTAAACGTGTACCTATTTGTCGGGCACAAAATTTTATTTCTCTTCTCTAGCCCCTTTGCTTTAACCTGTTCAATAGATATGCATGTACATGTATACAATTTCTAACACTTATCATTTTCCATTCAATTTCATATTTGATTTGCTTTGGTTTAAAAACACCATTCATTCTAATGTTGCATGCATAGGCTAAAATCATATCATTAGCTAATTAATGTATATTTCAACTCATGCACGTTTATTTGAACAAGTGGCTATTTATAACACTTCACATTTCAAAGATGATAATTTTGGCGAACTAAAATATATTTCAACACATGACTATTTTATTTAGTTCCTATGCATGTTAAAAATAATATTTCTACCACAAATATTTATTTCAATGTCCGCATATCTTTAGCATATCACATATATGATAAAAATGATATTTTTATCATTTAAAATATTTATTCGACGAATGGATGTTTTAACACTTCATAGTTTCAATAAAAATGTAATTTTTATTGTTTGATCTTTTTATTCAACACATGAACTTTTCCACTACACACACTTCTCAATAAATGAGCATTTCCACACATGGACATTTTATTTATGTTGTTCATATTAGAAAGTTGGGATTTTTATTGTTGAAACTATTTATATAAGGCGAATATTTTTCATACTTCATATATATATAAAAATGTGATTTTTATTGTTTACACACTTCGTTCATTCACAAATGAATTTAATTTTCACACAACACTTTTCAACACATGAACATTTTCCACACATGGATATAGTTTCAACATATGGCTTTAATTTCAATGCATGAAAATAATTTCAACATATGAAAATAATTCTAACACATAAAGATTATTCAAAATTTCGGCAGCATAACGACAGGGTAGTTAAAACCGGCACCGTCCCTAGTACAACTCCTCGCTCTACCTTAAAACCTCGCGGTTTTTGACAATGGGGATTCATGCATCTAATTCGCACGCAGGCGGCATGTTTATTTTTATTTCCACAAATATTTCCAAATCATTTCAATCACCAATGGGTATTTTTGAACCACAATCAAACAATATCAACCACAAACAATTATTCAACCATTCGTATTTTTCATCCAATATTTCACACCAATTCACCACAATAGATATCGTCCATGGTTTGTGGACGAGGGGAGTATGTATATATATATATATATATATATATATATATAATTGCTATATTTCACTTGCATTTCGACACATATATCAATTATTCTATGCATGTAAAATTCATACTTCGCTTATATAGCTTACACTACGTATATACATGAGGTATACAACACGTATGTAATTTATATTTCGCTAATATAAATTATACACGACATTTTCCATTCAATTTCATATTAATTTAGATTTCTCACATTGGTTTTCGGAGTGCTAAAAATCGATACGATGTTAGAAAAATCCGCGGCTTCTTTTATTGGGTAGAGAGCTTCCTTGCGGTCCCGATGTTTCCTGTTTCATCGAATTTCGTCAACACACCAAAAAGATATGATTTTTCAAAGTGTAAAGATCAAAGAAAAACTCACTTTCACGAAGCTTCAAAACTAGGTTTACAGTTTTCGCGAAATCAGTGGCACGTGGGGACGATCGGGGAGTTGGACGTGGAAGAGGGAAGAGAGGGCTTCCAGTCGGTGGTGGTAAGGTGGCGTTCGGTGGTCTAGATCAGCGGCGGCGGCGATGGAAAGTGGACGACTTTCTGGCCTCGATTCAGGCGGAGGAGGCGACGAGGGTGGCGATGCTGGGGTCGGATTTGAAGAGGGGGCTGAGGCGCGTCGAATGGTGGCGGTGGCGAAGTCTGGAAGCGACTGTGGCGGCGCCGACGGAGGAGAGAAGGTCAGGAGCGGGTTTCGCCGTTGATCGGGGGGGTTTTCTCTTTTTTTTTTAATTTTTAAAATTTATGAAAGGAAAATTCTGATTGGCCGAGGACTATATTAAATTTTTAAATAGTGTTTTCTCAAACGAACTCCTTTTTAAACTCAACGACTGTCGCCCCTAGCTAAATACCCCCATTCCGGACACAATGGGATATGTTTCGTAGGCCAATTCGACTGTTACAGTCAGTTATTTTTCTAATTAAAGTATAAAACATTTAATTTTTAACTTTCAACGTACATTTCAATTTGCCAGGGCCACAAACTGATTCGAAAAATTCCAGAAAAATAAATCTAGCTATGTTTTGATGTTACGGTCCCAACAAAACTAGTTTCGTTGAATTCTGAGGTCGTTTGAAAAATGGCCATTTTCTGGTCGATCCAATTTAACAAAAATTGACAGAACACATTTTCTTTTGCCACGCTCACATACTAGCTTCAAAAATTATGAAATTTGAAACCTAGCAATAGTTTGACATCCTGGACCCAACAAAAGTGGTTTCGTCGAATTCCGAGGTCGTATGCAAAATATCAATTTTCCAGGGCTATATATTCTATATACCGACCCTTCTGAAGATTCATTCGGCAATAACTTTTGATTCCCGTTATGAAACTTCGATTTTTCAGATTCGTTAGAAAGGTATTGACTAACAGATTCAAATATTTTTGGTTTCGCTAAAATCCGTTACATTTTCCACCCTGCACAGTCAGTCAAAGTTTGAATTCAAATTTTCAAAGTGACTCACTATTTCTAATTCACTATTTTATGGAAATATTCTATTTCAATTGTTCAAATCCCTTTGAAATTACCAATTTAAAAATTTTAAATTGGCTCGTATTTTCCGGGTTATTACAGAAACTTCATCCTTAAGTATATACTAATTATATATAGGTATAGTTTTGAAAACCAATCATACAAGTATACCCTTCCCCAGAAATTCTCACTTAGGTTAACTACGCAACCTGGCTCTGATACTAAACGAGACGACTTCCCTATACTTCCAATAGCAAAATGGTGTCTTATAGTAGTGTTTGGACAATGTAAGGCAATCATCAAGGTTGAAAATAAATTGAAAATAAAAGAAATAACCAGGAAACCTGTCATATATCTCACAGCGCATGGAGTAAAATATAGTAGTAACATAAAAAATATAAAATAGACGAGACAGTAGATAACTAATAATGAATCAATAACATCTGAGTAGTACATTCAAAATACAACATAATCATAATAGAGTCATACATACGGATACTCACGATTATCCTCTCTATATAAAACACTATTAGGCCTAAAGTAGTGAACAACTAAAGTAAATAGGGTATATAACAAAGCAATACTTAAAATAGCCTCTTGCTCGTCCACTGCCTAGTTACTCGTGCACACCTAACCTGTCTCCAGTCTACTCATTTAAGAGCACTCATAGTGATAAGAAGTAATGCATATAAACCTAGGTCAAACAAAGTCTAATGTGAGCGAAAATATCACAAGTACTAATAAGGTAATACAATAGGTATGAAAAGCCATATCTAACCTGTTCCTGCACCCAAAGAGTTAGCACATGTAATAATGCACTCTCCTCTAAGGTGATCATATTACTGAGTGTAAATACAAGTATACATGATAGTGCAATATCAAGTAATCATTAGAAAACATCATCCATCCACACGTTCACACATTCAGTGCATTGAGTATGCAAAAAGTTTGTATGATCCATAGTTGAGTCTAGGATCATAGTGGTCTGGACCATCCCGTACTCAATTCCATGCCACTTAGACAGTCAAGAAGTAAACTATCCAATGATAGTCTAGGATATCTAAATCCAAAGTTTATGGGCCATCATCGCCCAAACGGTCATCGTCACTATAACAACCCAAAAATTTAGAACCAATTTAAAAATTTATTTTAAGGAAATTTTGTTAGAAAATGCGTCAGAATTTAAAAATTCCATTTTTAAATTAAACTATTGAGTTTAAAAAGGTTTTTAAATAAAAATTATGATGTTGTTTATGAATGATTTCAAATTTTGTTTCTAATAAATAACAATTTGTAATTAGATAAATAGTAATTTATAACAATTGAAATTAGTATCAAATTGTATGTATATTTGTAATAATTAACTTCAAACAATTGATAATAAAATAAAATAGTAGTTGAATCATTGTTTTGTTAAAAACTTTAATACAGGAGTTTTATGATAATTAATAATAAATCAACACATAATTTCTTTACCCATTCACATTTCATGCAAGTTTTTTTTGCTTTCTTGTCTTTTTCTAACATCATCAAATTCACTACCTCTTTTCGCATTACTCTATATCACCATTAATTACGCATTCATTTCTTTCCTTTATCTATTAATTTATTACTCTTCATTCCATTAAATTATTTCTCTTCATTCTATTTTCACACATGTATTCTTATTTCTTAAATTTACATCCCCTTGTTTCCCTTTTTTTCTTTTCCTTTTATTATTTCTCTCCAAAAACAAATCAACTCCATGTATGTATATTTCTTTTTTATTTGATCTTGCATGAGCATTGAATAGGTTCCCTAAATTCTGAAACGTTAATATTATATGTTTTGAAAACTGAAAAGTCATAATCTTTCTAACAATTGGCATTAAACAATAAATCATGCATTGATTACATTCCCATTTTCTCTTTCCTTATGTTTTTCTTTTGAATTTTTGAATAAGAGATAAGTGTTGATTAGGTTAACACCTGCCTAGTCTGCTAATTTAATTCCTTTATAACATACTATATGTAAAGAGACATACTACGGTAATGAAATAAATGTTTGTTCATTAAAAATAAATTTTTTAATGTATATATAGAAGGGATAAAATTTACATGCTACGTAGTAGTTATTAATTAGTAAAAATTAAAATTTTTAACTAATGTAAGTGATGAAAACAAGAAATAAGAAATAAATACGCCACCTCAGCCAATTTATTTCCCTTGTAACCTGCTACATATGTAGAGACACAAGTGAGGAATAAAGTAAAATATATAACAAAATAAAGAAAGAAAAAAAAAGGAAAGTCGCCTCCTTCATAAAATAAATAAATAAAATTTGAAATCATATTCAATGGAAATTAGAGGCGTGTCATTCATTGCAAGAAAAGAAAAAGAGGAAAAAAAACATAATGATAATGATAATAATAATTGCCGCATGTGTTTCATTCATATCCTTTATTTCTTTTATATTCTCTCTCTTCCTTTCATATGCATATATGCCTTTTATAAATACAAGAAAAAATGATAACATAGACAATTATTAAATTGAATACTATTTAATATATTATCATTATATATGGGATTAACAAAACCCTAATTCATTTTCATATCCGCCGCCACCCTATACTTCAGTGGCAAGAACCACTTCCTCCTTCTTCCCTAATTACTCCTTATCCTCTCACTAAAATCATTCCATCCTTTGGAGAATATTGTAGAAAGTTCTCCACTCTTCACATCCATAAGGACAATAACCACTGTAGTGGAGTATTTTGATCGCACCACCTCCCCAAACCGCCGCCGCATTTACCGCCGCCCCGCCTCCATCAGCTGATCGAGCTGATCATCGTGGGTTCCCCTCTAGTGCGCCGCACTTCCCCCTCCGATGTGGTGCGTTCTGATTGTCGTTTCGCCTCTTGGATTTCGTGAAAGGTTGAACCCTAAGTTTGAATCAGAAAAAGTGCGGCCTTGTTTTACTGAAGTTAGAAGAAGGTGATTTCTTATTTAATTATTTAATTAATTAAAGTTAAAATATTATTAACGCAATAAAAACCATAATGTGTTCGTATGATGTCAGGATCACATGAAACAGGGACCGTTGGGATCGTGATAGTGCCTATTACATTTTAGTAGTGACCAGGGAAATTTAGGGTGATCTGCAATTTTTGAAGAATTCCAAATCACTGTGAGATCTCTAATTTAAAATTAAAATTGATTGTTATTGCATTGAGAAATTTTTATATATACGATGTTAAAATTCAGTAGTATGTTGTACAAGATTTGAATTGATGATTTATTTTAATTGTGGTGATCCGTTGGATAGAATTGGATAGAATAGAAATTGTTTATTCAATAAAATTCTTTTTTTATTGAATACATGAAACATAGAAATTGTTTATTCAATAAAATTCTTTTTTTTATTGAATACATGAAACATAGAAATTGTTTATTCAATATTGTTTTTTATTGAATACATGAAACATAGAAATTGTTTATTCGAATACATGAAACATAGAAATTGTTTATTCAATATTTTTTTTATTGAATACATGAAACATAGAAATTGTTTATTCAATAAAATTCTTTTTTTATTGAATACATGAAACATAGAATTTGTTTTTTCAATAAAATTCATTTTTTTATTGAATACATGAAACATAGAAATTGTTTATTCGATAAAATTCTATTTTTATTTGATACATGAAACATAGAAATTGGTTATATAATAAAAATTTATCTTTTTATTATATACACGAATCATAGGATTTGTCAAAAAATGTTATACAATAAAAAATCTCTTTTTATTGTAACATGTGAACCATAAAATTTTTAGAATTGTTATACAATAAAAATAATCCTTTTATTGTACATGTTAATCATAGAATTTGTTAAATTTCTTATACAATAAAAATAATATTTTTATTGTACATGTTAATCATAGAATTTGTTAAATTTGTTATACAACAAAAATATTCTTTTTATTGTACATGTTAATAATAGAATTTGTTATACAATAAAATTCTTTTTATTGTACCTGTTAATAAAAGAATTTGTTAGAATTTGTTATACAATAAAAATATTCTTTTTATTGTACATATTAATAATAGAATTTGTTATAATATAAAAATATTCTTTTTATTGTACATGTTAACAATAGAATTTTGTTACAATTTGTAATACAATTAAAATATTCTTTTTATTGTACATGTTAATAATAGAATTTGTTATACAATATAAATATTCATTTTATTGTGCATGTTAATCGTAGAATTTGCTATACAATAAAAATATTCTTTTTTCGTACATGTGAATAATAGAATTTGTTATAAAATAAAAATATTCTTTCTATTGTACATGTTAATGATAGAATTTGTTATACAATAAAAATATTCTTTTTATTGCACATGTTAATCATAGAAAATGTGTATACAATAAAATTCCTTTTTATTTGTGCATATGAAACAAAGAAATGTTTATAAAATAAAATTATCTTTTTTATTGTATATGTAAACATAGAAATTGTTAGAAATGTTTATACAATAAAATTATCTTTTTACTGTATATGTAAATATAGAAATTGTTAGAAATGCTTATACAATAAAATTATCCTTTTTATTGTATATGTAAACATAGAAAATGTTTATATAATAAAATTATCTTTTTTATTTTATAGAAATTTTTAGAAGTGTTTATACAACAAAATTATCTTTTTTATTGTATATGTAAACATAGAAATTGTTAGAAATGTTTATACAATTAAATTATCCTTTTTATAGTATATGTGAACAGATAAAATGGACAAAATTGGTTATACAATAAACTTACTTTTTTTATTGTATATATATTAATTATAGAATTGGACAAAATTTGTTTATACAATAAAATTACTTTTTTTATATGAATCACAAATTTTCCATGTTTAGGGAAAAATGTTGAAACATTAAAAATGATAAATTTTTAATGTATATTTATTTCATTATTAAAAGATTCATGTTTAGGGAAAAATGTTGAAACATTAAAAATGATAATTATTAATGTATATTTAGATTCATTATTAAAAGAATCATATTTAGGAAAAAAATGTTGAAACATTAAAAATGATAATTTTTAATGTATATTTAGATTCATAATTAAAAGAATCATGTTTAGGAAAAAATATTAAAACATTAAAAATGATAATTTTTAATGCATATATAGATTCATTATTAAAAGAATCATGTTTAGGAAAAATTATTGAAACATTAAAAATGATAATTTTTAATGTTTATTTAGATTCATTATTAACAGAATCATGTTGAGGAATAAATGTTAAACATTAAAAATGATAATTTTAATGTATATTTAGATTCATAATTAAACGAGTCATGTTTAGGAAAAAATGTTGAAACATTAAAAATGATAATTTTTAATGTATATTTAGAATCATAATTAAAAGAACCGTGTTTAGGGGAAAATGTTGAAACATTAAAAATGATAATTTTCAATGTATATTTAGATTCATTATTAAAAGAATCGTGTTTAGGAAAAAAAATTGAAACATTAAAAATGATAATTTTTAATGTATATTTAGATTCATTATTAAAAGAATCATGTTTAGGAAAACTTGTTGAAACATTAAAAAGGATAATTTTTAATGTATATTTAGATTCATTATTAAAAGAATCATGTTTAGGAAAAATCGAGGAAACATCAAAAATGACAATTTTAATGTATGTTTTGATTCATTTATAAAATAGACATGTTCATTAGTGTAAGGACCCGTAACTTCCCCGTAAAGGAAAGCGCGGATACTTCGAGAACAAACCACATCATAACACAAACGGAAGAACATTTCATTGTATATTACAACAATTCACCAGAATACAAGAATATACAGAGTATAAATGAATAAAATACATTCGATAAACATCAGAGATTACAATAAATTACATAGCAGCGGAAAATTATACAAAACGCAACTGAAGGATATATACAGATACAAAGCTTTCCAGATATCGTTCCAGCTGTAAACCAGGATCCTGTGAATATAAATCTGCAAAACCAAAACTACTAACTGCCCGTGTCGAAAATAAGGGCACCTAGAGTTTAGGTTAAAACAATAAACTCCAGGTTAGTCATGGGACTGGTGTGAGAACTAAAACAGTTATTAATCTTTATTTTAAAGCTCGGTAAATCAAGGGACCATGTCGTATAACACGGAACGGGTTTCCTCCCAAAAATACCAGTGCATATAACAACAGCGCAATGCTAAATAAAGAAAAATGAAGCTGTTATAAGACCCAGGTCCTATCACATAATGCAACGCAAGCCGGGGGATAGGGTTTTTACCTTATAACAGCCAAAGAATGCTTGATACGCTAAATTTCATCTTTTGATTCTTAATCAGACTCCAACCGCAAATTAGTAAGAGAACGATTCCCTAAGTATTAACCCCGAAGGCCGAAACTAACATCAGATCAATACTCAAGAAACCACCCATCTTAGCTCGTTTCCAGTTAGTTTCTGATTTTATATACAATCATAAATATCAATCATAGACAGCATGAATGCCCCATACCACTATGTCGCCACATATAGGTATACAATCAAAACCGCAAGATGTCGTATTGGAAGTTGGCTTATCATTTATGGTATGAACCGAGGCAAAAGATAGTCCTCAGCGATTCGAGACTGTCTAGCCTAAGCCTCAGGCAAGTACTCAGTCAAGCCTTTGGATCGTCAGGGCCGGTCCACACGGAGTGGATTAAAATGCCTGAACATGCGTTTCCCCACCCTATGGGGTGTAAGTGAGCCAACGAATGACTCCATCGGACCTGGATCGTCCGATCAAACCGAGGCGCCTCGCAACAGCAACTACCACATAAGTCAAACTCGTCAGGGCATGTAAAACCACTGACGCCACTTCTAGCTAGAAAGAAACGCATGCCCTCCCTGATGTCCTCTCCCGTTTTTGGTTCATACCGGGTGTGAAACTCGCGAAGTAAACGTTACACAAAGCTATGCCACAAAGGTCGTGCTTTGATCATCAACCACAAGACTTTGCTTTTCAACAGAAGCCTTGATCATTTGCCACTTAGGCATGCCACATATGCAATTCACTCCATGCGATGGATATCCATCAATATATAACCCCTGAGCTCGTACGTCTCAGAGAAGGGCGTTAAGCAAGAGAATAAATTCTCCACCGCCAAACAGATATATATTTAATAGAAGTCAATCACACAGACTAAAATCCAATGTCAGACACACAGTCCATTTACAAGTTCGTTCTGGTTCTGAACGAAACCGGAGGCATCTAGTACCCCGCATATCCATCGATCTCCAAGTACGTCTAGACGATCACCAACTGATTCCCTCCTCTTGGGTGTACGGCCCAATCAAGATCATCAGTAATTATCCAAATGACATGAAGACCTCCGGTCTTCTACCATTGTCTTCACCTTCGACTTATCGTCGTATCAGTTATTCAGAATGGGATAAACCCGGTCTTTCCGAATAACTCGCGTATATAGTAAACAAATGTTACACAAACACAACATACGCCTCATTCCAATTCATCAGCCATTAACCGTAAATTAGTAAGAGAACAATTCCCCAAATATTGACCCTGAAGGTCGAAACCAACATCAGATCAATATCCAGAAAACCATTCTGCTTAGCTAACCGACAGTTAGTTTCTAAATTTTACATTTTTAGGGAAAGATTCCCATTAATTTTATCAAAGATAAATTCCTTTAAATTTATTCTTTAATCAACCTTTGAAAATCAATTCAAACTAAATTTTGGTTTATCCAAACTAGTTGGGATTAACAAACCTTACCGAAGTAATCATTTGTTTTAATTTCCCAATCCCAACCTATTCATCCCATGAAGTAAAACTGGTAATACTTCATATCTAACACCACGGTGTTATCGGTAAATTCAATTACCATTTCACGTTCAAATCTAATTAAAGATTTAACTATCGCCTGGAGCAAAACTGGGGATACTCCATTCTCGATCTTTTCAATCTAATTAAAGATTCATCAAAACTCTACTTAGTTTAAATTTTAACTAGGTTAAAGAATCAGTGTCCTTTAAAACACGGTTCACGATAAACCCCAAAATCACATTTCAATCAGTCCCTAACCGTAAAATAGCAAGTGAGCAATTCCCTAAGTATTAACCCCGAAGGCCGAAACCAACATCAGATCAATACCTCTGAAACCATTCAACTTAACTAATCTCCAGTTTGTTTCTGATATCTCCTTTAGGTCTAAGAACAGTATTATTGAAGATACCGTTCACGACAACCCAAAATCACGTTTCATTAATTATCGGGTTAAAGAACAAGTGTTATTTAAAACACTGTTCACGATAAACCCAAAAATCAATACCAATTCAATTCCAATTAAATATTATTTAATTGGTACACTTCATTAAATCTAAATAAAAAGATTTAATCTTTTTCTCAATTGGGTTCAAGGACAGCGTTAATGAAGACACCATTCACGACAAACCCAAATCACATTTGATATTAAATAAAGGCTCTGAATAGAAAATATATCGGCTTATATTCAATATCAAATTCTACGACCAACAAATATCGTATTGGAAATAACGATATAAATATATCTTTCAAATTTCCATAACAATATCTGTGTAACCACGAAATCCAACATCGAAATAATCCAAAGACAATTTCGATTCAAATCCATTCCAATTCAATTATTGGAAATTCTGGTTACTTTAAAAACCCTTTTCAAATCCAATTTATTTATTTAAAAATAAATAGAATTTTAATTCTAGTTCAAAACTAGTTCATTTCGATAAAAATCTATTTTTATCTTTTCAAATATGAAGTTTTTCATCCCAATTCTTCACAAATCATTTCTTATGATTTTACACAAATTATTACTATTTTTAATAATTTTATCAAGGCCCGCACAGTCGATTTCCATCAACGGCCATCGAACTGCACTTATAGCGACCTTTTCCAAATTTGATTTGGACATAATTCCAAATCCAACCGTTAGATTTCAAACTTCTAATATTCGTTAGAAAGCTCTTTTCGATACGAACCCAACGGTTCCGGTTTTAGGAGAATCCGACGGTCGGATCTCCCGTAATATCCATTCGAAGTCAATGGTCGAAATTCGCGAACTACCACGGCACGGCGCATTCTATTCAGGCCATTATATATATAATATATATATATATATATTATATATATTTTGTCGATTTCCTTTCAAAACGTATTTTATAAATTGTTTTAAATTCGTTTTCAAAATGATTTCAACTTCTATTTCAAAATCGAATTTTTCAATATAAATTCATTTTAATTTCATTTCAAATCGATTCAATTCAAATTGATTTCTAACTCAATTTCAGTTTGTTTTTAATTCAATTCAATTTCAATTCGAATTCATTTCTATTCAATTTCAATTCGAATTCAATTCTTTTCAAAATATCAGATTTTGAAATCACTTTCGATATTCATTAAAAAATGAATAAAATCGATATAAATATCGTTCACGTCAAAATGGCGTCAATTTAATCAATACGGCTTCATATATTTCTATTTTCAAATATTCTATTTCAAATATTTCTTTTTCAAATATTTCTATTTCAAATATTTCTTTTCTAAATATTTCTATTCAAATGTTTCTATTTCAAATATTTCTATTCCAAATATTTCTATTCAAATGTTTCTATTTCAAATGTTTCTATTTCAAATGTTTCTATTCAAATATTTCATTTCAAATATTTTATTTCAAATATTTTATTTTCAAAACTGGAATGAGGCCCAATCAATTACCATATATTTTATTTCTATGGATTTTCTATACTACACATGTATATATCAACAACGACAAATAATCAACCATCATCCAAAGTGCATTCTACGCTGTATAAGCATCAAATATAAATATTCAACGCTTATAACAGTCTGTCAATCAATCGATCAACATACAACTAATTATTGGGATTAGTGTATGTCATTTATCATCCCAATACCCGTGTAGGGTTTTCAAACAATCAAACACATATTTTATTTGTGTAGTTGGGCGATGTGTAAAATTTATCGTCCCAATCAATATCAGTCAAATGTGTGTAAATAAACAAATCCCCGATTTGTTTATTTTTATTTTATTTTATATACACATTAAAAATTCTATTTTCAACTATAAAATATTTCTAACTATATAAATATTTTATTTCACTTCGCATCACATCACACAATCAACTACACATCAAAATCAAACAACCAAGCATACAAGCCGTCCATTGTCTGTGGACGACGGGTGTCGGGTGCTACTAAACACCGTCTGTATCCTAGTATATATTTCAACTAGAAATAAAATTAAAAAGTGAGAAGTTCTCACAAAGTAGCTAATCCAAACGCCACGACTCTTCTTATGTAGAAGTCATCGCTGTTCTCGCCTTTTGTCACTTACGTCGCCCGTAGCCACTACATATATAAAAATCACATTACATTTTTATATTACCACCCCATGAGTAAAAATTATATTTTTAACCTTTCTATATTATAAAAATTGTATTTTTATCGCTACTTCTAATATATAGAAATCAGATTTTTATCGCTACTTCTAATATATAAAAATCGAATTTTTATCTTTCACTTCTAATATATATAAAAATCGAATTTTTATCTTTCACTTCACATGATAAAAATTATATTTTTATCTCTCTACTTCTTATAGAAAGATCGAATTTTTACTTTATTAAAAATCTAATCTTTTCTTCTATAAAGATCTAATCTTTTTCCTACTAAAAATATGATCTTTTCACTTCTAAAAATCAAATCTTTTTAGTTTAAAAATTATAGTTTTATATGTTCAACATCGCTATAAAAATCATATTTTTATATCTTCCCATTCTATCTATAAAAATTGAATTTTTATATAATTTATAAATCATATATTTTTAACACCAAGATCATAGCTTTTAAGTAAGTAAAAATCAAAGCTTTCTAATGTAAAAATATCACCTTATCCAAGTTAAAAAAAATCTCAACTTTATAGTTTTAAGAACCTTATAGCAATGTATTTACGGTAAATAAAAACTGATTTTTATTTCTATGTATAATACATACAAAAACCGATTTAAAAACTTACATTTCAGCAATTCGGAGAAGGAGGGTTTCCACGACGGGGCTGTGGCGTTGGGGAGGTGCGCCGAGGCTTGTGGTGGTCGGATGGGTCGCGCTTGGTCAGAGCTGCAGGCGGTGGTGGCGATTATGGGTGGCGGCGGCTTCTATTGGGGGGTTTGGGTTTTTGCAGCGGGGCTTCAAGAGGATGGAGAAGTGGCGGAGGAGAGAGAGGGGATCCAGCGAGCTGCGCCGCCGCCTAGGGAGGACCGGCGGTGGTCGGCATCGAGACACAGGGGGGGCAACGGGTTTTATCTTTTTAGGTTTTTTTTTCCTAATCTGAAATCGATGTGGAAGGGGAAAAGAGAAAAGGGGGTAGTTATAATATAATATTTATTTATTTATTAATTTAATTTCCAACTAGGTTGACTTTTATTTCGAACCCCGATTCAAACCCAACGACTGTTGCCCCTAGCAAATTACCCTCATTCCGAACACAATGGGATATGTCACGAAGGCCAATTCGATCGTTACAATCAGTTTCCGTTGAAATTAAAATATAAATCCTTATATATTCAATTTGAACGTATATTTCAAATTACTGGGGCCACATACGGACTCGAAAAATTCTAGAAAAATATTTTCTAGCTTCGTATTGACGATACGGTCCTAACAAAACTAGTTTCGTCAAATTCTGAGACCATCTGAAAAATGGCTATTTTCCAGTCGATTAAAATCAACTAAAACTGGTCAAACGCGTTTTCCTTTGCCACGCTCAATATTGATTCGAAAAATTATGAATTTTGAAATCTAGCAATTACTTGACATCACGGATCCAACAAAAGTGGTTTCGTCGAAATCCGAGGTCGTTTGCAAAATTTCCATTTTTAAGGGCCTGAATTCCATAGCGACTATTCTGAAATTTCAACTGGACATATCTTTTGACCCCCGCTATGAAATCTTGATTTTTCATTTTCGTTGGAAAGATATTTTCAATTGGATTCGAATATTTTTGGTTTCACTAAAATCCGTCTTATATTGCACCCAGTACATTCATTTGAAATTCGAAATCGAATTATCGAACTACCACGCCATTTCCAATTCCTTTCATATGTATAAATAAATATTTAAAATCTAACGACGATTCGAATAAATATATCCGTTCGAATTCTATTCAAAATAAATTTCTCGTCGTTTTTATTTAAAATAATTCATTTTAAATATTCAAAATTCACTAAAATTTCCAAAATAAAAATTTCAAATTGGCTCGCATTTCCAGGTTGTTACAATCTCCCCCACTTAAAACTTTTCGTCCCTGAAAAGGAACGAAGCCGAAAGTTGTTTAACTAATCAACTCAACTTTCATTATTTCCATTATGGCTTAAGTTCTTCAACTTTTCAGTTTCTAAGAACTTTTCAATTTTTTCAGAAATTTGGCTAACACCCTAAATTTTCGAAAAATTTCGCCATAACCTCCCCTGCACCTGGAGCACCGGGAAAATCCCGAAATTTCCATACAGGCCCTCTGATCTCAAAAAGAAAAAGCCAAGCGGCTAGCCAATCGTCTCATAAAATCATCATCACCCAAACAAAACAGTAAATTATGGTAAACATGTACCTATTTGTCGGGCAAACAATTTTATTCTTCTGCTCTAGCCTCCTTGCTATGACCTGTTTAGTGTAAGTACATGTATATGCAAGCAAATGCGACTAAATCAGATTTTTGATGCCAAATCACAACAATAATCCCTGTCTAGTTTCGGTTCTCACACCAGTCAATTGGAAATATATAGAAATCTCACTTTCCTGTCGATGGTGCGTCGTCACCAGAATTATCCCCGGGCACTAGAGTGTGATTCTATAACTATCCAATACATTAAAATTTCGAATACACGTTTGCAAAACATATATGCAAAATCTCTATATATTTGATTATCTAAATTAACTTAATATAAATATCAAATACGAATAATGATTTAAATTTTCAAAACAAAACTTGTTTTCAATTTTAAAAATATACTCTTCACACTCGTTCTAGGATACTACTGATCCTATCTCTAACGAGTCATTCTAATTGGATATTACTAATCCAATTTCTGATGAATCCTTTCGTTTGGTTCTAACGTGTCTTGTTCTCTAAGCTTTGTAAACCAAAGCTCTGATACCACTATAAGGACC
The DNA here is from genome assembly GCA_030737875.1 of Allium sativum. Taxonomy (NCBI): domain Eukaryota; kingdom Viridiplantae; phylum Streptophyta; class Magnoliopsida; order Asparagales; family Amaryllidaceae; genus Allium; species Allium sativum. The sequence continues at coordinate 398,411,427 of CM060916.1, forward strand.
CGTAACTTCCCCGTGAAGGAAAGCGCGGATACTTCGAGAACAAACCACATCATAACACAAACGGAAGATAATTTCATTGTACATTACAACAATTCACCAGAATACAAGAATATACAAAGTATAAATGAATAAAATACATTCGATAAATATCAGAGATTACAATAAATTACATAGCAGGGGAAAATTATACAAAACGCAACTGAAGGAGATATACGGATACAAAGCTTTCCGGATATCGTTCCAGCTGTAAACCAGGATCCTGTGAATATAAATCTGCAAAACCAAAACTACTAGCTGTCCGTGTCGAAAATAAGTGCACCCAGAGTTTAGGTTAAAACAATAAACTCCAGGTCAGTCATGGGACTGGTGTGAGAACTAAAACAGTTATTAATCTTTATTTTAAAGTTCGGTAAATCAAGGGACCATGCCGTATAACACGGAACAGGTTTCCTCCCAAGAATACCAGTGCATATAACAACAACGCAATGCTAAATAAAGAAAAATGAAGCTGTTATAAGACCCACGTCCTATCACACAATGCAACGCAAGCCGGTGGATAGGGTTTTTACCTTATAACAGCCAAAGAATGCTTGATACGCTAAATTTCATCTTTTGATTCTTAATCAGACTCCAACCGCAAATTAGTAAGAGAACGATTCCCTAAGTATTAACCCCAAAGGCCGAAACCAACATCAGATCAATACTCAAGAAACCACCCATCTTAGCTCGTTTCCAGTTAGTTTCTGATTTTATATACAATCATAAATATCAATCATAGACGGCATGAATGCCCCATACCACTATGTCGCCATATATAGGTATACAATCAAAACCGCAAGATGTCGGATTGGAAGTTGGCTTATCATTTATGGTATGAACCGAGGCAAAAGATAGTCCTCACCGATTCGAGTCTGTCTAGCCCGACCCTCAGGCAAGTACTCAGTCAAGCCTTTGGATCGTCAGGGCCGGTCCACACGGAGTGGATTAAAATGCCTGAACATGTGTTTCCCCACCCTATGGGGCGTAAGTGAGCCAACGAATGACTCCATCGGACCCGGATTGTTCGATCAAACCGAGGCGCCTCGCAACAGTAATAACCACATAAGTCAAACTCGTCAGGGCGTGTAAAACCACTGACGCCACTTCTAGCTAGAAAGAACCGCATGCCCTCCCTGATGTCCTCTCCCGTTTCTGGTTCATACCGGGTGTGAAACTCGCGAAGTAAACGTTACACAAAGCTATGCCACAAAGGTCGTGCTCTGATCATCAACCACAGGACTTTGCTTTTCAACAGAAGCCTTGATCATTTGCCACTTAGGCATGCCACACAGGCAATTCACTCCATGCGATGGATATCCATCAATATATAACCCCTGAGCTCGTACGTCTCAGAGAAGGGCGTTAAGCAAGAGAATAAATTCTCCGCCGCCAAACAGATATATATTTAATAGAAATCAATCACACAGACTAAAATCCAATGTCAGACACACAGTCCATTTACAAGTTCGTTCTGGGACTGAACGAAACCGGAGGCATCTAGTACCCCGCATATCCATCGATCTCCAAGTACGTCTGGACGATCACCAACTGATTCCCTCCTCTTGGGTGTACGGCCCAATCAAGATCATCAGTAATTATCCAAATGACGTGAAGACCTCCGGTCTTCTACCATCGTCTTCACCTTCGACTTATCGTCGTATCAGTTATTCAGAATGGGATAAACCCGGTCTTTCCGAATAACTCGCGTATATAGTAAACAAGTGTTACACAAACACAACATACGCCTCATTCCAATTCATCAGCCACTAACTGTAAATTAGTAAGAGAATAATTCCCCAAATATTGACCCTGAAGGCCGAAACCAACATCAGATCAATATCCAGAAAACCATTCGGCTTAGCTAACCGACAGTTAGTTTCTAAATTTCACATTCTTAGGGAAAGATTCCCATTAATTTTATCAAAGATAAATTCCTTTAAATTTATTCTTTAATCATCCTTTGGAAATCAATTCAAACTAAATTTTGGTTTATCCAAACTAGTCGGGATTAAAGAACCTTACCGAAGTAATCATTTGTTTTAATTTCCCAATCCCAACCTATTCATCCCATGAAGTAAAACTGGTAATACTTCATATCTAACACCATGGTGTTATCGGTAAATTCAATTACCATTTCACGTTCAAATCTAATTAAAGATTTAACTATAACCTGGAGCAAAACTGGGTATACTCCATTCTCGAACTTTTCAATCTAATTAAAGATTCATCAAAACTCCACTTAGTTTTAATCTTTAACTGGGTTAAAGAATCAGTGTCCTTTAAAACATGGTTCACGATAAACCCCAAAATCACATTTCAATCAGTCCCTAACCGTAAAATAGCAAGTGAGCAATTCCCTAAGTATTAACCCCGAAGGCCGAAACCAACATCAGATCAATACCTCTGAAACCATTCAACTTAACTAATCTCCAGTTAGTTTCTGATAACTCCTTTAGGTCTAAGAACAGTATTATTGAAGATACCGTTCATGACAACCCAAAATCAAGTTCCATTAATTATCGGGTTAAAGAACAAGTGTTGTTTGAAACACTGTTCACGATAAACCCAAAAATCAATACCAAATTAATTCCAATTAAATATTATTTAATTGGTACACTTCATTAAATCTAAATAAAAAGACTTAATCTTTTTCTCAACTGGGTTCAAGGACAGTGTTAATGAAGACACCATTCACGACAAACCCAAATCACATTTGATATTAAATACAAGGCTCTGAAAAGAAAATATATCGGATTATGTTCAATATCAAATCCTACGACCAACAAATATCGTATTGGAAATAACGATATAAATATATCTTTCAAATTTCCATAACAATATCTGTGTAAACACGAAATCCAACATCGAAATAATCCAAAGACAATTTCGATTCAAATCCATTCCAATTCAATTATTGGAAATTCTGGTTACTTTTAAAACCCTTTTCAAATCCAATTTATTTATTTAAAAATAAATAGAATTTTAATTCTAGTTCAAAACTAGTTCATTTCGATAAAAATCTATTTTTATCTTTTCAAATATGGAGTTTTTCATCCCAATTCTTCACAAATCATTTCTTATGATTTTACACAAATTATTACTATTTTTAATAATTTATCAAGGCCCGTACAGTCGATTTCCATCAACGGCCATCGAACTGCACTTATAGCGACCTTTTCCAAATTTGATTTGGACATAATTCCAAATCCAACCGTTAGATTTCTAACTTCTAATATTCGTTAGAAAGCTCTTTTCGATACGAACCCAACGGTTCCGGTTTTAGGAGAATACGATGGTCGGATCTCTCGTAATATCCATTTGAAGTCAATGGTTGAAATTCGCGAACTACCGCGGCGCGGCGCGTTCTATTCAGGCCATTATATATATATAATATATATATATATATATATTTCGTCGATTTCCTTTCAAAACGTATTTTATAAATAGTTTTAAATTCGTTTTCAAAATGATTTCAACTTCTATTTCAAATTCAAATCAAAATCGAATTTTTCAACATAAATTCATTTTAATTTCATTTCAAATCGATTCAATTCAAATTGATTTCTAATTCAATTTCAGTTTGTTTTCAATTCAATTTCAATTCGAATTCATTTCTATTCAATTTCAATTTGTTTTCCATTCAATTCAATTTCAGTTCGAATTCATTTCTATTCAATTTCAATTCGAATTCAATTCTTTTCAAAATATCAGATTTTGAAATCACTTTCGAAATTCATTAAAAAATGAATAAAATCGATATAAATATCGTTCATGTCAAAATGGCGTCAATTTAATCAATACGGCTTCATATATTTCTATTTTCAAATATTCTATTTCAAATATTTCTTTTTCAAATATTTCTTTTCCAAATATTTCTATTCAAATGTTTCTATTTCAAATGTTTCTATTTCAAATATTTCTATTCCAAATATTTCTATTCAAATGTTTCTATTTCAAATGTTTCTATTCAAATATTTCATTTCAAATATTTTATTTCAAATATTTTATTTTCAAAACTGGAATGAGGCCCAAACAATTACCATAGATTTTATTTCTATGGATTTTCCATACTACACATGTATATATCAACAACGACAAATAATCAACCATCATCCAAAGTGCATTCTACACTGTATAAGCATCAAATATAAATATTCAACGCTTATAACAGTCTGTCAATTAATCGATCAACATAAAACTAATTATTGGGATTAGTGTATGTCATTTATTTTCCCAATACCCCTGTGGGGTTTTCAAACAATCAAACACATATTTTATTTGTGCAGTTGGGCGATGTGTAAAATTTATCGTCCCAATCAATATCAGTCAAATGTGTGTAAATAAACAAATCGCTGATTTGTTTATTTTTATTCTATTTTATATACATGTTAAAAATTCTATTTTCAACTATAAAATATTTCTAACTATATAAATATTTTATTTCATTTCACATCACATCACACAATCAACTACACATCAAAATCAAACAACCAAGCATACAAGACGTCCATGGTCTGTGGACGACGGGTGTCAGGTGCTACTAAGCACCGTCTGCATCCTAATATATATTTCAACTAGAAATAAAATTAAAAAGTGAGAAGTTCTCACAGAGTAGCTAATCCAAACGCCACGACTCTTCTTATGTAGAAGTCATCGCTGTTCTCACCTTTTCTCACTTCCGTCACCCGTAGCCACTAAATATATAAAAATCACATTACATTTTTATATTACCACCCCATGGGTAAAAATTATATTTTTAACCTTTCTATATTATAAAAATTATATTTTTATTGCTATTTCTAATATATAGAAATCGAATTTTTATCGCTACTTCTAATATATAAAAATCGAATTTTTATCTTTCACTTCTAATATATATAAAAATCGAATTTTTATCTTTCACTTCACATGATAAAAATTATATTTTTATCTCTCTACTTCTTATAGAAAGATCGAATTTTTACTTTATTAAAAATCTAATCTTTTCTTCTATAAAGATTTAATCTTTTTCCTACTAAAAATATGATCTTTTCACTTCTAAAAATCAAATCTTTTTGGTTTAAAAATTATAGTTTTATATGTTCAACATCGCTATAAAGATCATATTTTTATATCTTCCTATTCTATCTATAAAAATCGAATTTTTATATAATTTATAAATCATATATTTTTAACACCAAGATCATAGCTTTTAAGTAAGTAAAAATCAAAGCTTTCTTATGTAAAAATCTCACCTTATCCAAGTTAAAAAAAATCTCAACCTTATAGTTTTAAGAACCTTATAGCAAGCTATTTACGATAAATAAAAACTGATTTTTCTTTCTATGTATAATACATACAAAAATCGATTTAAAAATTTACATTTCAGCAATTCGGAGAAGGAGGGTTTCCATGGCGGGGCTGTGGCGTTGGGGAGGTGCGCCGAGGCCTGTGGTGGTCAGATGGGTCGCGCTTGGTCGGAGCTGCAGGCGGTGGTGGCGATTATGGGTGGTGGCAGCTTCTATTGGGGGGGTTTGGGTTTTTGCAGCGGGGCTTCAAGAGGATGGAGAAGTGGCGGAGGAGAGAGAGGGGGGTCCAGCGAGCTGCGCCGCCGCCTAGGGAGGACCGGCGGTGGTCGGCGTCGAGACATGGGGGACAACGGGTTTTATCTTTTTAGGGTTTTTTTTCTAATCTGAAATCGACGTGGAAGGTAAAAAGAGAAAAGGGGTTAGTTATAATATAATATTTATTTATTTATTTATTTTCCAACTAGGTTGACTTTTATTTCGAACCCCGATTCAAACCCAATGACTGCCATCCCTAGCTAATTACCCTCATTCCGAACACAATGGGATATGTCACGAAGGCCAATTCGATTGGTACAATCAGTTTCCGTTGAAATTAAAATATAAATCCTTATATATTCAATTTGAACGTATATTTCAAATTACCGGGGCCACATACGGACTCGAAAAATTCTAGAAAAATATTTTCTAGCTACGTATTGACAAAACGGCCCTAACAAAACTAGTTTTGTCAAATTCTGAGACCGTCTGAAAAATGACTATTTTCCAGTCGATTAAAATCAACTAAAACTGGTCAAACGCGTTTTCCCTTGCCACGCTCACATACTGATTTGAAAAAAATACGAATTTTGAAATCTAGCAATAACTTGACATCACGGATCCAACAAAAGTGGTTTCGTCAAAATCCGAGGTCGTTTGCAAAATTTCCACTTTTAAGGGCCTGAATTCCATAGCGACTATTCTGAAATTTCAACTGGGCATATCTTTTGACCCCTGCTATGAAATCTTGATTTTTTGGATTCGTTGGAAAGATATTATCAATTAGATTCGAATATTTTTTGTTTCACTAAAATCCGGCTTATATTGCACCCGGTACATTCATTTGAAATTTGAAATCGAATTATCGAACTACCGCGCCATTTTCAATTCCTTTTATATATATAAAATATTTAAAATCTAACGACGATTCGAATAAATATATACGTTCGAATTCTATTCAAAATAAATTTCTCGTCGTTTTTATTTAAAATAATTCATTTTAAATATTCAAAATTCACTAAAATTGCCAAATAAAAATTTCAAATTGGCTCGCATTTCCGGGTTGTTACAATTAGAAATTGTGTAAAGATTAAAAAGATCATTTTTAATGCATGTTAAGTTTCATTAAAAATGATTCATTATTACAAATGACCTGTTCATTAGAAAATGTTAGGCATTAAAAATGATTCATTATTATAAATGGCATGTTCATTAGAAATTGTATAGAGGTTAAGAAGGACATTTTTAATGTTTATTTAGTTTCATTATAAAATAACATTTTACATGTTTATTTAGATAAGAAGAATTACATGTTTTGATGCATTAAAATGTAATCACTTACATGTTGGCAAATAGGAAAATATATATATATTTGTTAATATATGTTTATTTGTTGAAAACATCCCTTTTACCATGTTAGTGAAATGTCAAAATGATTTATATTTATATATATAATATATAAATTTAAATTAAAATTAAACGAATCGCGCGCGGTAGTTCGCGTCTCGGAATCGTAACTTTAAACGATTATACTGAAAGATCCGACCGTCGGATTTTCCTAAAATTGGAACCGTTGGGTTCGGTTTAGGAACATCTTTCCGACGAAATTAAATTTGTTAAAATCCAATGGTTAGATTTTGAAAAATGTGTAATTCAAATTTGGATAAAAACAGCGCCAAGGCTACGTAACGACCTGAAGCATCGTTAAACTAAAATGGGCTATTTTTATATAAATAAAAATAGCAATAAATCATTATAAAACAATATTAACAACAAGGAATAATTTGAATTATATATATTCGAGAATTATTTGAAAAGACCGAGTTCAATCTCATTTCAAATAATTATACGACGATTTAAGTCGAAGATATTGAAGACTATGGTTGAAGACCGACGATCTTCACATCGAATGGAAAGCTACTGATGCCTTTGATTAGAGTTGCTGCCTTGAAAGGGTTATAGTGGTAGTTGTCCAGATGTACTTGCTGATTGTCTGGATATGAGAGAACCTCTATTCCGTATTGGACATACGAGACGAGGAATAAGGTGTCTCCGGTTTCGTTCAGACCTAGAATGGACTTGTAAATGGATGTGTGTCTGAAATTGGATTGCATTCTATGTTAATTGATTTCTATAAATATATATCTGTTTGGTGGCGGAGAATTTATTCTCTTACTTAACATCCTTCTTTGAGTTGTACGAGCTCAGAGGTTATATATTGATAGACATCAGTTATATGGTAGGAATTATCAATGTAGCATGCTAAGATGTAAATGATTAAGGCTTTAGTTGAAAAGCAGAGCCTTGTGGTTGATGTTCAAAGCACAGCTTTAATTAGCATAGCTTTGTGTATAGCGTTACTTCGCGAGCCTCATACCTCGGTATGAGTCAAAAACGGGATAAGGACCATAGGGAAAACTTGCGTTTCTTTCTAGCTAGAAGTGGTGTCATGGTATAGAGCCCAAACATTTTTACTTATGTGGATGAAAGTTTGCAAGGCCTCGATATATTGGTCGCTACTGGCCAAGTGATAGGTCCGATAAGACCGGGAAACGTATTGTTCAGGAATTGCCAATCCACTAAAGTATTTGTGGACCGGCCCTACCGCATCCAAAGGTCGCCCATAGGTGTGATCCTGAGACATTTGCTAGAGTGTCTCGAATCGAGAGGAGCAATCCCTAGCCTAGACTCATGATGGAAACCCAATTTCCAATACGAAATTAAGGATTTTATTGTAAACCTATATATGCCGACATAGTAGGATGGGGTACTATGCCGTCTAGGATCGATACATTTACTTTGAAATTGTTTTTAAACTGATTAAACACTAGTAATAATATCAAATAATTATTGTTTTATAAGTATCAATCATGTTTGATCATTATAAGGTAAAACTCTAAATATCCTCTGGTTTGCGTTGCATTGTGTGATGGGACTTGAGTCTTATAATGTTTTCATTTTTCTAAAAAGCATTGCATTGATTTAAAAGTTTTACTTGTTTTATGCCCTGGCAATATAACAGAGTAAACCCGTTCCGCGTTAGCGGCGTGGTCCTGTGATTAGACTAATTATTAGGTAAGTTAAGTAAGATTTCTCATACCAGTCCCATGAATGACTCGTAGTTTGTTTTACTTGCAAACCCGGGTGCCCCTATTTCCACACGGGCAGTCGAGTGGCTTGTTTTGCAGATATTTATTTATTGAGCAGGATTCTTGATCGAAGCTTAAAGCTGTGTCCAGAGCATTGATAGTCTTCCGTTGTATTAGTTTATTTGTTTTTCGCTGCATTGTATTACATTTATTGCAAATTAATCTTCCGTTGTATTATAATATATATTATGTACTCTGATGTAACATTATTATGATGTTTATAAAGGTCTTTTGTTATTTGTTCTAATGTGATATATGCCCAAAGTTAGTGAACCGGGGATTTTCGACTTTCGGATCGGGACTTGCGGTCGATTCGGTGGACGGGGATTTTCGGGTCATGTAACGACCCGCATTCTACGCATCAAAGGATCGTAGAATATTTATTTATTTCACATACGAAGTCGTATGGTCATGTAACTTTGGGAGATGACTATTGGGGTCATTTCCCATGTTCATGATTTTTGCTGATTTTTAAATGACCGCTTTGCCCCTAGCTGATCTTGTTTCGGCCATAACTTTTGATTGGTAAGGAGTTTGACCTGAAACCACTTCCATTAGATCTGTATAATGGTTTACCTTTCCGTAGATTGGTCACATTAGCCAAACGGACTCACCGTTTGGGAGATATGGTTGAAACAAGGTTTAGAAGGTGAAAAACAGCTTAACCGGGCCTAATTAGGGTGATTAGCATGAGGGCCCATAACCCATTTCGGGATTAGGGTTATGGGAGGGTTGAGATGAGTTAGTAAATCAGTTTTTATTTCATTTCTTAGCCGCCACTTACAACCTTTGAACCCTAGCAATGGCCTCCACTTGCTAAAACACCCCAAATCACCTTTTAACCGCTAATTAAGCCAAATCTACATCAAATCAAAACGGATTAGCACAAAAATCAAGGTAGAGCTTTTGGAGTGTATTAGAATCTGAACCATTTTGTCCAAAAGTTACGGATCTGAGTTTATTTGTGGCTAAGGTGAGTGATTAGCATTGTTTTTACACTAATTATGGTTAATTAGGGGTAATTAGTGTTAATTAGCGAATTTATGTATTAACAAATTCTGGAAAAATGTTTAGAAATTCTTAAACACCGTTTTAGACCTCTGTTAGAAGTTTGGGTTAATTTGGTTTAAGTTTTGCTAATCCTATCATTAGATTTGCTTAAACATGCTTAAGGGGAAAATATGGGTTTTGGGTATGTTTGATCCGTTTTGACATATCAAATTGTTGTTTTGGTGTTTATGGTTGATTCTCTATGTTGCTATGACTGTATGGTATGCTTTGTGATTGATTAGAAAAGTTAGAATGGTCGAAAGTGCCGTCGTATGGCGTAAAACAGTTGCTGGAAAAGTTGCAGGAAATGTGCAGGGTTTCGGGTCGGATCGGATAATAGAGCTCAGATCGGATCGGTGGACCGGGCAAGGGGAATACGAACCGGATCGAAACTTGGCACTAGCGGAGCCTTGGCAAGAAGGAAGGCTACTTGCAAGGAGTTGGAGTTGGGTTGGGGATCAGATCGGAGTTGAGCATGGGATCGGATCGGAGGAGAGGAACTGGAGCAACAGATGGAGTGCCACGACCGAACCGACCCAGAGGGTGTTGACCAAACCGATCCGGATAGAGTGCCACAACCGAACCGACCTGGAGGGTGTTGACCGAACCGAACCGAATGGATGACCAGGAGTTGAAGCATGTCGAACCAAACCAAGGGAAAGCTACCAAACCGAACCGGATGTATGCTACTACTTCTACGCGATGACTCTTCTGAAGACCAACTCCAATTTGACCAAAACCCGAGATGCAAAGGAAGTCCAAATGGGAAGTAGAACTCAGGATCCAATTGGAAACCAACGAGTTAACTTCATGAGTTGGGCTTTACTGCAGGACATGTGCTAAGGAGTTGTCGACGTCCATAGCTTTGATTCACCACCGAGGGACGATTATTAGGCAACAGATCCGTGCAGTGGGGTAGTTATTACTCCATGGGGCAGAGTGATCATAGCATGGCTATGAGCTAGTGCAATGGAGTCATTGTGACTTCATGGGGCAGAATGGACATAGCAAGGACTAGTGGCTATGGATCGGTGCAGTGAAGTAGCCATGACTCCATGGGGGCAGAATGATCATAGCAAGGATATGGGTGATCAAAGCGGTGGATATCGTATGCTTTATGCACTGAGTGAGAGATGTGAGGATGGTTGCTATGCTTGATTTTTTGACATCACTATGACATGCACACCCCCACCCCCGTATCTTTACACCATATGTTAGTGTCACCTTAGAGTATTGTACATCTTGTTGTGGTAACTCTTTGGTTGCAGGTCCAGGTTCAGGTATGGTTTAGTATACCTGTAATTGTTCTGTTTTGCTACTTATCGCTCATACTAGACTTTTGTCTGACCCAGAGTTTTATGTCTCTTCTTATTACTCAGGGTGCTCTTAAACGGGCAGACTAGAGACAGATCAGGTGACTATGCACGAGTAGCTGCGCCGGAGACGAACAGGAGGCTTCCACGTATGATATATATATATATATATATATATATATATATATATATTCTCCCTGTGTCGCTGTTGGTCGCTACTTTGGGCATTAGTAGTGTACCTTCCTTATTTTGCTTTAGAGATAGTTTTTTCAAAGTTGTAATAACGATGATGTGGAACATAAGCTATATTTGGATTTTCCGCTGCTATGATGGTTTAGTTTTCAGCTTATGCACTGTCTTGCCTTTTTTATGTCAAGTATGTTATTATTATATTTTATTCCATGCATTGTGAGACATTCTATAGGTTCCTTGCTTGTTCAAATTCCTTTCTTTCCTTTCTTTAGCGACCGTTCCATGCTTGTTGAACATTGGCACAGCGCACTTTCATTGACATTGGCACAGCGCACTTTCATTGAAATGTCGGTTGGTGCAGGGCGGGCCGTCACATTTGGTATCAGAGCTCTAGGTTGCGTAGTTAACCCAGGGAAGACACCAGAGAGATAGTACGTATATGAGAGTGCGTATTTGTGATTTATTGGTTTTCAAAAGCTATATATTTACATATACTATTAGTATATTTAAGGATGAAGTCGCATTACACTGGCACCACTGAAGAGATGGTTAATCGTTTTCTCCTTACAGATTAAACGATGAGCCGATATACTAGGGGTACTAGTGGAGGAGGTAATAATGGGAATGCTCCTGATATGAGGACGATGTTCACTGACTTCATTAGAGAGATGCTTAGAAATATGCAAGGAGAAGTTCCCAATGTTGCAAATGGTGGTGGAGCAGTGGTACAGGCACCTAGGGCCGATTTCGCCAAGCTTTGTAACGATTACACTAGTCTTGGTGGAAAGACGTTTCCACAGAACGGAATCGGCTACAGAAGTTCAGGATTGGTTGGATAGCTGTGAGGGTATCTTCGAAGACTTGGGTATTGAGGATGCGTCGAAGAGAAACCTAACATTCTGTCAACTGTAGGGACGGGCGATGAATTGGTGGAATGCTATTAAGGCAGCTACCCCAGAGGATCAAGTTATATGGGATCAGTTTAAGGCCCAATTCAGTGATATGTTTATCCCAGCTGCTCAAAAATCAGAATTGTTTAGGAAGTTCTTGAAACTTAAGAAGAATGGCGAGCAGCCTCGGAGTATATTGCTGGGTTCGATACTTTATCGAAGTATGGATTATCTCTTATTGACACTACCTAGAATAAGAATGAGAAGTTCATAATAGGCTTAGATCAGTACTTGGGGGAAAGGATTATTAACCACATCGAGAGACGTTTGAATCGATTATGGGAAAAGCTTTGAGATCAGACAGTCTATACCCTAAGTTGTAGACTGAGGTTGCATCTACAAAAGAGCCAAAGCCGCAAGCAGGAGGTGGAGGCAAGAATGGTTCTCAGAATAAGAGAAAGCAGAATCAGACCAGGGATGGCCAGAAGAAGAATAATAAGAAAGATATTGAGTGCTTTAGCTGTGGAAAGAAGGGCCATATGCTAAAGAACATCGCGCAAAGCCAGCGGACAGGAAGTGCTTCAACTGTGGCCAAGTGGGACATCACAAGGATAAGTGTCTGCAACCCCCTAAAGAGAAGCAGATTGTGAAAGCATATGCTCTTAATGTTGTTCCATCTTCGTCGAATGCCCCAACTGCGGCAGAGAAAGGAAAGAATGTCATCATTAAAGGTGCTTTCTGTTTATGATGTTCCTATTCGAGTATTTTTTGATACCGGAGCTTCCCATCCTTCATATCTAGTGACCTGGTAGATAGGTTGGGATTGGAACCCGAGATATTCGATAGACCTTTAGCAGTGATGAACCCGATTGGTGGTTCAACTAGCCTTAGCATTATTTGTCGTAATGTGATCTTATCGAGTCATGGATGCATGTTTGTTTGTGATTGCTTTATTTTGGGCTTTACTGGGTTTGGCATTATTTTGGGAGTCGATTGGCTCCAAAGATACGGGGTGGTGGTAGACTATGAGGGCTTTTTGGTGACAGTTAGAGCGGATGATGGGCGGAGGGTAGTTTTTGGTGGTCTACCTAGTAATGGGGTAATGGCTAGTTTTCTAAATTCCCTCGACATCCCGCATGATGAGCTATCAGATGTGCCCGTGGCTGGCCAGTATCCAGACGTCTTCGAGGAAGTGACTGGACTTCCACCACACCGAGAGATTGAGTTCCGTATTAATTTAGTGAAAGATGCCAGACCTATAGTGATGCCACTTCGTTGTATGGCACCAAGGGAGCAGCGAGAGCTCGGGGTGCAAGTAAGCGATCTGTTGAAGAAGGGATTTATCAGAAGAAGTGTTTCTGAGTGGGGAGCACCAGTTGTGTTTTCTACCAAGTAAGATGGTTCCCTTCGATTGTGTGTGGACTACCGCGAGTTGAATAAGGTGACGAGGAAGAATAAGTATCCTCTGCCGCGCATAGGTGATTTGTTTGATCAGTTGAGTGACGCGAGACTATTCTCCTAGTTGTATCTTGCGACAGGTTTCCATGAGCTTAGGGTGGAAGCCGAGAGTATAGCTAAGACGACCTTTCGGACGCCGTCTAGATTCCATGAGTGGTTGGTCATGCCATTTGGGTTGACCAATGCACCAGCATATTTTGTGGATCTTATGAATAGGGTATCCAGAGATCAATTGAATGAGTTTATTCTTGTGTTCGTGGATGATATCTTAGTTTATTCGAGGACGGAGGAAGAACATAAGGAACATTTGAGGATAGTGATGGAGGTGTTGAGAAAACACCAGTTGAAAGCAAAGTTCTCTAAGTGTCACTTCTGGAGGAGAGAAGTGAGATTCTTGGGCCATGTTGTTTCAGAGAATGGTATTGCCGTGGACCCTGCAAAGGTGGCTACGGTACAAGATTGGTCTACGCCCAAGAATGCAACAGACATAAGAAGTTTCTTGGGGTTGGCTGGATATTATCATAAGTTTATCGAAGACTTCTCCAAGATAGCGGCGCCGTTGACCTAGTTGACCAAGAAAAATCAAGCTTTCGTCTGGGATGAAAAGTTCGAGAATGCATTCAAGAGTTTAAAGGAAAAGTTGACATGTGCACCAGTGTTAATCATTCCTAAAGGGAATGAAGAGATGACGGTATACACAGATGCCTGTGGTACCGGACTAGGTGTTGTATTGATGCAAGGAGGTAGGGTTGTAGCTTATGCTAGTCGGCAACTGAAACCGCATGAGAAAAGATATCCTACCCATGATTTGGAATTGGCAGCGATCGTGTTCGCATTGAAGATGTGGAAACGTTATCTCTTGGGAGAAAGATTCGAGTTGTTTACCGATCATAAATCATTGAAGTATCTTTTCTCTCAGAAGGATCTAAATCTCCAACAGCAAAGATGGTTAGAATTCTTGGCTTCCTACGATTTCGATATCACATATACACCAGGAAAGGGAAATGCGGTAGCTGATGAATTGAGTAGTAGACATGCCAGTTTAGGGGCTATGTTTCTAGAATGGAAGCAACTGGAGTACATCGCTGGGTATGATTTCAGGCCAAAGTGCGAATTGGATCCAGAAGTATTGGCAAGTTTGACGATTAGACCCACTTTGATTGAGCGGATTGGTTTCAGTTAGAGGGACGATCCTAACCTAATGGAAATCATCTCAAAGTTAGAGATGGGAATCGACGAAGAGATGAACAAGTGTGGGCTTGATCGAGATGGATGGCTTAGAAAGAATGGTAGTAGTTGTGCCCAATGTCGACGGATTGAGAGATGAAGTGCTTAGAGAATGTCATCACTCAAAACTGACTATACACCCCGGTGGTAACAAAATGTATCGAGATAGTAGGCAGACCTACTACTGTGAAGGGATGAAAAGAGACGTTGGGAAGTTTATATCCAAATGCATGAACTACCAGTTGGTTGAAGATGAGCAAAAGAAACCTAGTGGTTTGTTGCAACCATTAGAAGTTCCAGAATGGAAATGAGAACAAGTCTCAATGGATTTCGTTGATGGGTTACCAAGAACTAGATCGATCGGGCCATGATAGCATTTGGGTGATTATGGACCGATTGACTAAGAGTGCAAGGTTTATACCCGTCAAGTCGAATAGAATGGCAACTATGTTAGCGGAACTATATATGAAGTGGGTAGTGAGATTTCATGGAGTACCTAAAAACATTGTGAGTGACCAAGAACCATTGTTTACTAGTGGGTTTTGGAAGAGCTTACAAGAAGCTCTAGGGTCAAAATTATATCTCAGTACCGCGTACCGTCCTCAAACTGACGGTCAGATAGAGAGGGTGAATCGAGTATTAGAGGATCTCTTGAGAGCTTGCATATTGGATTTTGGTGGATCATGGGATGACCATTTGCATCTAGTAGAGTTTGAATATAATAATAGTTATCAATCTAGTATTGGTATGGCTCCATATGAAGTTTTGTACGGAAGACCGTGCAACTCACCTCATGCTGGTTAGAAACCGGTGAGAAATTTGTGCTTGGGCCAGATGTGATAAGAGAAACCTCAGATAAGATCAAAGTTATCCGACAAGGAATGAAGGCTGCCCAAGATAGGCAGAAGAGTTATGCTGATAAGAGGAGAAGAAATTTAAAATTCTCTATTGATGACTTGGTGTTTGTCAAGATTTCTCCGTTAAATAGTGTGATTCAATTTGGCAGAAGAGGCAAGTTAACACCAAGATTTGTTGGTTCATTACCAGTTCTCGAGCAGGTTGGGAATTTGGCATATAAAGTTGAATTACCAGAGAAGATGGTAGGAGTTCATAACGTATTTCATGTTTCCCAGTTAAGGAAATTCGTGCATGACACCGATGTTGCTATTTCACCAGATCAGTTGGATGATATCGAAGTAGAACCCGAGGCGGTTGGGAACCGCAAGCCGATTCGTATTATCAAGCACAATACGAAGCAACTTCGAAGGAAAGCGGTGGATCTAGTCAAAGTTCAGTGGGGGCCAGAATGAGAATGATTGTACTTGGGAGACAGAGGAGAGCATAAGGAAAACGTATCCAGAAATCTTTGCCTAGTAAGATTTTAATTGCGACTTAGTTTCCACATGCTAGGACAGACTTGTTTGCTTGTTTTTGTATGTTTGATTGTTGTGAATGGTTGGTAGGCATGCGGGATCCTTTGCTTGTTTCTTAGTTAAGGAATTTCAGGGGCGAAATTTCTTAAGGGGGGAAAATGTAACGACATGCATTCTACGCATCGAAGGATTGAAGAATATATATTTCTTTCACATATGAAGTTGTATGGTCATGTAACTTTGGGAGACGACTATTGGGGTCATTTCCCATGTTCATGATTTTTGCCGATTTTTAAACGACTGTTTTGCCCCTAGTTGATTTTTTTTCGGTCATAACTTTTGATTGGTAAGAAGTCTTTACTTGAAATCACTTCCATTAGATTCGGATGATGGTTTACCTTTCCGTAGAGTGGTCACATTAGCCAAACGGACTCACCGTTTGGGAGATATGGCTGAAACAAGGTTTAGAAGGTGAAAAAAGGTTAACCGGGCCTAATTAGGGTGATTAGCAAGAGGGCCCATAACCCATTTCGGGATTAGGGTTATGGAAGGTCTGAGATGAGTTAGTAAATCAGTTTTTATTTCATTTCTTAGCCGCCATTTACAACCTTTGAACCCTAGCAATGGCCTCCACTAGCTAAAGCACCTCAAATCACCTTTTAACCGCTAATTAAGCCAAATCTACATCAAATCAAAGCGAATTAGCACAAAAATCGAGGTAGAGCTACTGGAGTGTATTGGAATCCAAACCATTTTGTCCAAAAGTTACAGATCAGACTTTATTTGTGGCTAAGGTGAGTGATTAGCATTGTTTTTACACTAATTATGGTTAATTAGGGGTAATTAGTGTTAATTAGCAAATTTATGTATTAATAAATTCTGGAAAAATGTTTAGAAATTCTTAAACACTGTTTTAGACCTTTGTTAGAAGTTTGGGTTAGTTTAGTTAAGTTTTGCTAATCCTACAATTAGATTTGCTTAAACATGCTTAAGGGGAAAATATGGGTTTTAGGTATGTTTGATCCATTTTGACATATCAAATTGTTGTTTTGGTGTTTATGGTTGATTCTCTATGTTGCTATGACTATATGGTATGCTTTCTGATTAATTAGAAAAGTTAGAATGGCCGAAAACTCCATCATATGGTGTAAAACGGTCGCTAGAAAAGTTGCAGGAAATGTGCAGGGTTTCGGTCGGATTGGATTATAGGGCTCGGATCGGACCGGGAAAGGGGAATACAAACCAGTTCGGAACTTGGCACTAGCGAGCCTTGGCAAGAAGGAAGGCTACTTTCAAAGAGTTGGAGTTGAGTTGGGGATCTGATCGGAGCTGAGCATGGGATCGGATCGGAGGAGAGGAACTGGAGCAGCGGATGGAGTGCCACAACTGAACCGACCTAGTGGGTGTTGACCAAACCGACCCGAATGGAATGCCACAACCAAACCGACCTGGAGGGTGTTGACCGAACCGAACCGAATGGATGACCAGGAGCTGAAGCATGTCGAACCGAACCAATGGAAAGCCACCAAACCGAACCGGATGTATGCTACTACTTCTACGCGATGACTCTTCTGAAGGCCAGCTCCAATTCGACCAAAATACGAGATGCAAAAGAAGTCCAAATGGGAAGTAGAACACAAGATCCAGTTAGGAACCAACGAGTTAACTTCATGAGTTGGGATTTGTTGTGGGATGTGTGCTAAGTAGTTTTCGACGTCCATAGCTTTGATTCACCATCGAGAGATGAATGTTAGGATACAGATCAGTGCAGTGGGGGTAGGTATTGCTCCATGGGGTAGAGTGATCGTAGCATGGCTATGAGCCAGTGCAATGGAGTCGTTATGACTTCATGGGGGCAGAGTGGACATAGCAAGGACTAGTGGCTATGGATCAGTGCAGTGAAGTCGCCATGACTCCATGGGGCAGAGTGATCATAGCATGAATATGGGTGATCAAAGCGGTGGATATCGTATGTTTTACGCACTGAGTGAGAGATGTGAGGATGGTTGCTATGCTTGATTGTTTGACATCACTATGACATACACACCCCCACTCCCGTATCTTTACACCATATGTTAGTGTCACCTTATAGTATTGTACATCTTGTTTTGCTAACTCTGTGGTTGCAGATCCAGGTTCAGGTATGGCTTAGTATACCTGTTATTGTTCTGTTTTGCTGCTTATCGCTCATACTAGACTTTTGTCTGACCCAGAATTTTATGTCTCTTATTATTACTCTGGGTGCTCTTAAACGGGCGGACTAGAGACAGGTCAAGTGACTATGCACGAGTAGCTGCACCGGAGACGAGCATGAGGCTTCCACGTATGATATATATATATATATATATATATATATATATATATATATATTCTCACTCTGTTGCGGTTGGTCACTACTTTGGGCATTAGTAGAGTACCTTCCTTAGTTTGCTTTAGAGATAGTTTTTTAAAAGTTGTAATAATGATGAAGTGGAACATAAGCTGTATTTGGATTTTCCGTTGCTATGATGGTTTAGTTTTCAGCTTATGCACTGTCTCGCCTGTTTTATGTCAAGTATGTTATTATTATATTTTATTCCATGCGCTGTGAGACGTTGTACAGGTTCCTTGCTGGTTCAAATTTCCTTGTTTCCTTTCTTTGGCGACCATTCCGTGTTGGTTGGACATTGGCACAGCGCACTTTCATTGAAATGTCGGCTGGTACGGGGCGGGCCGTCACAGGTCAATACATGTGGTATCAGAGCTTTGGTTAATTCAAATCTTTGGGGTACAATTCGTTAGAACTGAACAAAAGACTCATCAGAGGTAGGATTTGAAATATCCTATAAAAGAATACTCATTAGAGATAGGATCAGTAGCATCCTAGAATGAGACACTCATTAGAGATGGGGTTAGAAATGCCTTAGAATGAGTTAAGAGTGACAAGTTTATAATTAACGTATTTAGGATTATATATATAATCTGATCTTAGAAAATATGATTTTTGAATATGTAAAAGTTATATATATTTGAAAAGATAATCAACTAACTGATTGATTATTGTGTTATGTGATTATTAGTTCAATTGATAAAATTATTGAAACCAATAAAAGAATGAAAGTTGAGTTAGTTAGTCAGTTAAACAACTTTCAGCTCCGTTCCTTTTTGAGGACAAAATGATTTTAAGTGGAGGAGATTGTAACAACCCGGGAATTCAGAACCAATTTAAAAAATTATTTTAAGGAAATTTTGTTAGAAAATGGGTTAGAATTTAAAATTTCCATTTTTAAATTAAATTATTGAATTTAAAGAGGTTTTTAAATAAAAATTATGATGTTATCTATGAATGATTTCAAATTTTGTTTCTAGTAAACAACAATTTGTAATTAGTTAAATAGTGATTTATAACAATTGAAATTAGTATCAAATTGTATGTATATTTGTAATAATTAAATTCAAACAATTGACAATAAAAGAAAATAGTAATTGAATCATTGTTTTGTTAAAAACTTTAATACATGAGTTTTATGATAATTAATAATAAATAAACACATAATTTCTTTGCTCATTCGCATTTCATGCAAGTTTTTTTTGCTTTCTTGTCTTTTTCTAACATCATCAAATTCACTACCTCTTTTCGCATTACTCTATATCACCATTAATTACGCATTCATTTCTTTCCTTTATCTATTAATTTATTACTCTTCATTCCATTAAATTATTTCTCTTCATTCTATTTTCACACATGTATTCTTATTTCTTAAATTTACATCCCCTTGTTTCCCTTTTTTTCTTTTCCTTTTATTATTTCTCTCCAAAAACAAATCAACTCCATGTATGTATATTTCTTTTTTATTTGTTCTTGCATGAGCATTGAATACGTTCCTTAAATTCTGAAACGTTAATATTATATGTTTTGAAAATTGAAAAGTCATAATCTTTCTAACAATTGGCATTAGACAATAAATCATGCATTAATTACATTCCCATTTTCTCTTTCCTTATGTTTTTCTTTCGAACTTTTGAATGAGAGATAAACGTTGATTAGGTAAACACCTGCCTAGTCAGCTAATATAATTCCTTTGTAACCTAATATATGTAAAGAGACATATTAGGGTAATGAAATAAATGTTTGTTCGTTAAAAATAATTTTTTTTTAATGTATATATAGAATGGATGAAATTTACATGCTACGGAGTAGTTATTAATTAGTTAAAAATATAATTTTTTAACTAATGTAAGCGATGAAAATAAGAAATGAGAAATAAATAAGCTACCTCAGCCAATTTATTTCCCTTGTAACCTGCTACATATGTAGAGACACAAGTGAGGAATAAAGTAAAATATATAACCAAATAAAGAAAAAAAAGGAAAGTCCACCTTTATCTATTAATGGCGGCTACATCCTTCTCCTCCACCTCTTCTTCTTCTTTCGCTTTCGATCAGACCTTTCCACCTTTACCTTCCCGTCCTCCTGAACCTCCACCCTTAGTCAATCTTCGACCAGACAACCCACCTTCAGTCATTTCCGATAACCTTGATCTTAATCCATACGTTGGATCTGAATTTGTTTATCAAGAAAATCTGATTCGCACTTCTGGATCGCCCTCTGATTTTGAAGTATTTCCAGAATCTCATCAACCAGCAAAGACCATCTTAGATTCGGTGAACCCCTTCACATCAAAATCTTCTGGCAAACCTGTTCCTGACCAAATCCAAGATTTCTCTAAGATTCCTTCTGCCAACGTGAAGGACTCTGGTAAAACATCCTCTGTAATACCCAACCATAAGCCCAATACCTCCTTTAATCATCAGTGCATTTCATCGAATTCCTCATCCTCACATCAAGCTGTACCATCAAGCACCCCATTAAATCCGTCTATTCCTGTTAAAACTGACTATGCTTCCCTTTTCAAAGCGCTACCACGAAATGCTGGTAAATTCAAACCTATTCAATATGAAATCCCAAGAGATGGAAAGACCAAACCACCGATTCCTTCTTTGGTGAAAGAGGAAGGTTTGAATTATTGGAGTGACTACCTGGTTGGTTTTTTCTTAGATGGAACATCCTCCTACATCTCAGTGGTTAATTTTTTGCGGAGGTATTGGAAATTGCAAGGCGAAGTTGACATAAAATCAGACGGCAATAATTTTTTATTCAAATTCTCGAACTGTCAGGACAAGGAGAAAATTCTTCATGCTGATCCTATCTTCTTCAGAGGCAGAATGTTTATAATTACAACTTGGGATCCCTCTATTGGTAGTTCACAATCTCAAATCAGAAAAGTGCCAATTTGGATACACTTACA
The DNA here is from genome assembly GCA_030737875.1 of Allium sativum. Lineage (NCBI taxonomy): Eukaryota > Viridiplantae > Streptophyta > Magnoliopsida > Asparagales > Amaryllidaceae > Allium > Allium sativum. Next base: position 398,432,949 of record CM060916.1, read on the forward strand.
CCGAATTCCTCTCTTGCTATGGACACTATATGGGATTAATTGGTTGGCTTGTCATGTCGGAAGGTTAATCTGTTTTGATGAAAGTACGGAGAAGATGCAACGGTTCAAGTACGCCAAAGCGCTGGTAGAAATAAATACGTATTTTGATTTACCCGACAGTATTGAAATTCTGGAATTGGGTGTTAACTATCCATCAGTCAAAGTTTCGTACGACTGGAGACCATCAATATGCACGATCTGCAAGGTCTTCGGGCATAGCACAATCGAGTGTGAGCACAACGACTGGAATGCAGAGAACAATGACGAAAGGCTTGTCGAAAATAATAATGACTTGAATGTGGGCGTCAACAAAATTCAAAGACCTGCTTGAGGCAATGATAAACCTCGGAATTCTCAGCATGAATGGAAGGACGTTGCTAGCAAAAGGAAGAAGACCTGGGTTAAAAAGTCTACTGGTGAGCAAGCTAATGCAAATGAAAACAAGCAAGAATCATCTAAGGTGAAAAGTTGTTTGAGTAAGAAGAATTCTGATGAGGTACAGCAGAAAATGGCTGAGATTAAAATAATTGATGAAACAGGTGTTGTGCATGAGAAGTGTGAATTAATGCAAGATAACCTAGAGCGAACTGATGATCCAGATGGAAGTTCACCAAGTAAACTAAATAGAGCCTCAGTTCAGTTAAAAGGAAAGCAAGTTACTGTGGAAAATGCGACTCATCTGAATGACCTACAGTTGCACAATACCTTCTCGGTTTTAGACAACACAACCTCGCTGGATACTAATGATGAGACACAGCATGAAAAAGAAACTTTCACTTCTAAAGTCAATCCATCCAATGATAACACCCCTTTCTTCCAAGTTCCCACTAATTCAAAATTTGGCTGCAAACTAAATTCTAATACTCCATCGCCATCCCCCTATAGCCATCTATCCACTCCCCCTCATGTTATCCTTCCACCGCCAATAATTGGTCAAAGTAAGAAAACGCAAACAGAGGAAAATTCAAGCTCCCTTAGTAGTAAAAAGAAAAAGAGAGGTAGAAAGAAAAAGGCTCAGTCGGAGAATATTGTTGAAGTTGAGGACCTCAATGATGGTCAGGAGTATACATCTCATGACATTATTCCTTTAGCTAACAACAAAATTCCATCTAAACGGCATATAAGAATGCATCCTGCCCCTCTCTCTAGCCCCCTCAAAATATGATGATGAACAATATTGCCTTTTGGAATATTCGTGGATTACATTTGGAATCAAAGCAATGTGATATTAAGGCTTTCATAAGAAGGAATAATATTCATATTATTTGCCTCTCGGAAACAAAACTGGATTTGGAATTGACAAGAAAAGCGGTGTTAAATATTTCCTATGATTGGAATTTTGACCATAATCTTGAACATGCGCATTACGGTAGACTTCTTACACTGTGGAACCCATCCTTTTTTCATTTGACAAAAGTTGCTTCTTCTGACCAATTTGTTCATTTCTGTTGCACTCACATTCCTTCTAACTCTCGCTTCTTTCTAACTTCGGTTTACGCTCAGAACAATGCATCTTTGAGACAACTTTTTCTTGATAACTTGCATTTTTTGAATCCTAACCTCCCATGGATTGTTGGAGGTGACTTTAACTGTATGCATTCTTCATCGAAAAAATCAGGTGGGAACCCTCTCTCTATCAAGGAGATATCTCCTCTTAATCAAGCGTTGATTAGTTCTTGTCTTTTTCCTTTGAACTTTACTGGTCTTGACTTTACTTGGTCTAATCGTAGCAAATCAGGACCTCCTACTCGTTGCAAATTAGACCATATCTTTGTAAATACTCACTTCATCAATATCTGGAGCTCATCCTACTATCATGTTCTTCCATCGTCTCTCTCTGACCACAGTCCCCTTCTCTTATGCTGGGGAAATGTAAATGCCATTAGCAAGGGAGGTTCCTCTTTTAAATTTTTAATCATTGGACTAAACATGTTGACTTTTCTAATATTTTAGCGCAGGTTTGGAACCAGCAGGTTACTTGTGACTCTTTGCATAAGCTCATTGCTAAACTCAGAACACTCAAGCTACACCTCAAAGCTTGGTCAATGCATACCTTTGGGTCAGGAGCTAAACAATCTACAACTATAAGAGATGAGTTATTCAGAGTACAGCGAGAGCTTCATCAATTTCCTAATGATGCAACTCTTTTAAGAGCTGAATGTCAATTGCAAAGTACTTTGAAGAGTGCTTTAAATCTTGAATTACAGGGTCTGAAACAAAATGCTTATGTAAGAAGAGAAAAGGAAGCAGATAGAAATATCAAATACTTTCATGACTCAATTAAGATTAAGAAACTCAAGGAATCAATTTTCTCCATCGAGGATTGGTATGGTGTCGAGCAAAATTCTGCAGATGGCATTGATAATGCTTTTGTTGAATACTTTTCATCTATCCTTGCCTCTCCAATGCCTACTTATGATGTGCTACCTATTTTTAATATTGTTGTTCCCTCTCTTTCAGAGGAACAATCTCATAGCCTCATAAACTTTGTTGATGGCTCAGAAATCAAAGCTGCTGCTTTTAGTCTGGATTCAAATAGTTATGGAGGACCAGATGGATTTAATGCATATTTTTTACAACAATGCTGGTCTCAAATTGGTGAAGACATAATTTGTGTTGTTCAACATTTCTTTATGAGCAACATTTTACCCTTAAGCTTGAACGCTACAGCTATTGCTCTCATTCCTAAGAAGGATAGACCTGCAACGGTTTCTGACTTTCGTCCGATCTCCTGCTGTAATATTGTGTATAAAGTTATTTCCACGATCTTGGCAATGAGGATACAGAGCGTTCTTCCTACAATCATCTCTCCAAATCAATCTGCTTACATAAAAGGAAGATCAATTAGTGACAACATCTTGATTACACAGGAGCTTTTGCATGGCTACAGAAGGAAAGGTATTTCCCCAAGATGTATGATTAAGCTAGATATAAGAAAGGCTTTTGACTCAGTCTCTTGGCAAGCCATTTTGGCGGTGATGTCTCGCATGAATTTTCCAAAACCTTTCATTGCATGGATATACTCGTGTATCTCGACACCATCTTATTCTATTATAAGGAATGGAAAATTGCATGGCTACTTCAAAGGCACTAGAGGAGTAAGGCAAGGGGATCCTATTTCTGCGTATTTGTTTATCATCGTTATGGAATTGCTGAATTCACTCATTATTGATCAGATTTCAAGTGGTAACCTTGAGCTTCATCCAAAATGTAAGAGACCATTAATTTCTCATTTGCTCTTTGCAAATGACCTTATCATCTTCACTAAACCATTTCTCCAAAATATTCAATGCATTTTTGGCATTCTTGATCGGTTTCATAGTATTACTGGTCTACTTATCAATATTGACAAATCTCACATTTTGATTGCTGGAGTGGCAACTGAGAGAAAAATGGAAATTATATCTTTTTCTGGTCTTACTGAATTGCCTGCTAATTCTTTTTATTTGGGGATGCCTTTAATTTGTTCAAAGATTACAAAGCAGCAGTGTGTTCCCCTATATGAGAAAATCATCAGTAAGTTGATGCAATGGCCTAGTTGTCGTCTTTCTCAGGCTGGTAGACTTACTATTGTCCAGTCAATAGCTAATGCCATGACAACTTATTGGTCAAGACATTACATTCTTCCCACTAAACTCATTGATATGATCACAAGCGCTTTAAATAAATTTCTTTGGCATGGAGATCCTTTCTCTAAGAAGATGATTCCTTTTGCTTTTCACAAGCTTCATGATGATAAAAAGTATGGTGGTCTTGGAATAACAAATTTTCAAGTGTGGAATAAAGCAGCCATATCCATTTACTATGAAAAATTGTTTGCAAAGGAGAAATGCTTATGGGCTTTGTGGGTTCATAACAATTTGATTGTTGATAGAAATTTCTGGTCCATGTCCATACCGCAAAGCTGCAGTTAGAGCTGGCGCAACATTTTGAAGCTCAGGGATACCTTCAAGCCTCTCTTTCAAATTAACTGTCGAAGTATACCACATATTTCCTTTTGGCACAGCCCCTGGGCTCGACCGAGTTTAATTTTGAGTGAGATTGTTGATCATAACACTATGGTGAATTCAGGTATTCCTCAATCCGCACTTGTTACTGATTATATTCATGACGGTGTTCTCTTACTACCTTATTCTAGCTCGTCTGTTTTGAGGAATATATGGCATGAGATTAGTGACAATTTTGGTTTTGCAAGTAATAAAGAGACGCAATGGTGCGGCAAGGATCATTCTATTAAACATGTGTATAATTTGATGCTATCACCTAGACAAGTGTTTCCATGGCACAAAAGAATATGGAATTGTGAAAGCTCTGCTAAGGAAAATCTCCTTCTTTGGAAGATTATGGCGAATGCAATTAATTCCAAGAGTAAGCTTTTTAATAATGGCATTATCTCTGATGATGTATGTGTTTTATGCAAGTCGAATGCTGAGACAAATGATCACATCTTTTTTGAGTGTCCTCTTGTTCATGTTATATGGTCTAGATTGCTTGCTGCTAATGGTTTTCATAAGCCTTCTACATCTAGTCGGATTGAATGGTATAGCGTTTATAAAGCCACCAGGTGGAAGACCAGAAGAACATGCTTATTGTCGAAGCTTATGAAAAAGTTTATGTACGAAATTTGGATAGAAAGGAACAATCGCATTTTCAGTGGTCAGATGAGAAATGCTGATCAGCTATGCATGATTATTCTCAGCAAGTTTGCAAAGTCAGTTAGATTAGCTTTTTGATTTACCTTATGTTAATGTATAGCACGTTATATTTTTCTTCTTTTGGAATAATGCTTTAGGTTGTTAAGCTTTGAGCTAGAACTTTGTAAATGTTCTATGAATAATAAATTTTAATTTTGCCTTTCAAAAAAAAAAGGAAAGGAAAGTCGCCTCCTTTATAAAATAAATAAATAAAATTTGAAATCATATTCAATGGAAATTAGAGGCGTGTCAATCATTGCAAGAAAAGAAAAAGATGAAAAAAAACATAATGATAATGATAATAATAATTGCCACATGCGTTTCATTCGTATGCTTTATTTCTTTTATGTTCTCTCTCTTCCTTTCATATGCATATATGCAATATTTTATGCCTTTTATAAATACAAGAAAAAAGGATTAGGTAGACAATTATTAAATTATATACTATTTAATATATTATTATTATATATAGGATTAACGAAACCCTAATTCATTTTCATAGCCGCTGCCACCCTATTCTTCAATGGCAAGAACCGCTCCCTCTTCTTTCCCCAATAACTCCTTATCCTCTCAGTAAAATCATTCCATCCTTTGGAGAATATTATAGAGATTTCTCCATTCTTCACATCTATATGGACAATGCCCCTTGTAGTGGAGTATTTTGATCGCACCACCTCCTCAAACCGCCGCAGCATTTACCGTCGCCCAGCCTCCATCAGCTGATCGAGTTGATCATCATAAGTTCCCCCTGGTGTGCCGCACTTCCCCCTCCGATGTGGCGCGTTCTGATTGTCGTCTCGCCTCTTGGATTTTCTGAAAGGTTGAACCCTAAGTTTGAACAAATCAGAAAAGATGCGGCCTTGTTTTATTGAAGGTAGAAGAAGGTGATTTCTTATTTAATTAATTAATGTTAAAATATTATTAACGCGTTACAAATCATAATGTGTTCATACAATGTCGGAATCACATGAAACAGGGACCATTGGGATCGTGATAGTGCCTATTACATTTTAGCAGTGACCAGGGAAATTTAGAGTGATCTGCAATTTTCGAAGAATTCCAAATCACTGTGAGATCTCTAATTTAAAATTAAAATTAATCGTTATTGCATAGAGAATTTTTTATATTTATACGCTGTTAAAATTCAGTTGTATGTTGTACGAGAATTGAATTGATTTATTTTGATTATAGTGATCCATTGGATTGCATTGGATAGAATAGAAATTGTTTATTCAATAAAATTCTTTTTTTATTGAATACATGAAACATAGAAATTGTTTATTCAATAAAATTCTTTTTTTATTGAATACATGAAACATAGAAATTGTTTATTCAATAATTATTTTTTATTGAATACATGAAACATAGAAATTGTTTATTCAATAAAATTCTTTTTTTTATTGAATACATGAAACATAGAAATTGTTTATTCAATAAAAAAATTTTTTTATTGAATACCTGAAACATAGAAATTGTTTATTCAATAATATTCTTTTTTTATTGAATATATGAAACATAGAAATTGTTTATTCAATTAAATTCTTTTTTTTATTGGATACATGAAACATAGAAATTGGTTATACAATAAAAATTTATCTTTTTATTGTATACATGAATCTAGGATTTGTCAAAAATTGTTATACAATAAAAAATTTCTTTTTATTGTAACATGTGAATCATAAAAATTTTAGAATTGTTATACAATATAAATAATATTTTTATTGTACATGTCAATCATAGAATTTGTTAGATTTGTTATACAATAATTTTTTTTTATTGTACATGTTAATAATAGAATTTGTTATACAATAAAAGTATTCTTTTTATTGTACATGTTGATAATAGAATTTGTTAGAATTTATTATACAATAAAAATATTCTTTTTATTGTACATGTTAATAATAGAATTTGTCATAATTTGTCATAAAACAAAAATATTCTTTTTATTGTACATGTTAATAATAGAATTTGTTATACAATAAAAATATTCTTTTATTTTACATGTTAATAATAGAATTTATTATACAATAAAAAATATTCTTTTTATTGTACATGTTAATCATAGAATTTGTTATACAATAAAAATATTCTTTTTATTGTACATGTTAATAATAAAATTTGTTAAAATTTGTTATACAACAAAAATATTCATTTTATTGTTCATGTTAATGATAGAATTTGTTAGAATTTGTTTTACAATAAAAATATTCTTTTTATTGTACATGTTAATCATAGAAAATGTGTATACAATAAAATTTCTAATTATCTTTTTTATTGTATATGTAAACATAGAAAATGTTTATACAATAAAATTATCTTTTTTATTGTATATGTAAACATATAAAATGTTTATGCAATAAAATTATCTTTTTTATTGTATAGAAATTGTTAGAAATGTTTATACAATAAGATTATCTTTTTTATTGTATATGTAAATATAGAAATTGTTAAAATTGTTTATACAATAAAATTATCCTTTTTATTGTATGTGTGAACATAGAAAATGGACAAAATTGGTTATACAATAAACTTACTTTTTTTTATTGTATATAAATTAATTACAGAATTGGACAAAATTTGTTTATACAACAAAATTACTTTTTTTATATGAATCACAAACTTGTCATGTTTAGGGAAAAATGTTGAAACATTAAAAATGATAATTTTTAACGTATATTTAGATTCATTATTAAAAGAATCATGTTTAGGGAAAAATGTTGAAACATTAAAAATGAAAATTTTTAATGTATATTTTGATTCATTATTAAAAGAATCACATTTAGAAAAAAAATGTTGAAACACTAAAAATGATAATTTTTAATGTATATTTAGATTCATAATTAAAAGAATCATGTTTAGGAAAAATGTTGAAACATTAAAAATGATAATTTTTAATGTGCATTTAGATCCATTATTAAAAGAAACATGTTTAGGAAAAATTATTGGAACATTAAAAATGACGATTTTTAATGTATATTTAGATTCATTATTAAAAGAATCATTTTAAGGAAAAATTGTCCAATATTAAAATTGATAATTTTTAATGTATATTTATTTTCATAATCAAAAGAATCATGTTTAGGGAAAAATGTTGAAACATTAAAAATGATAATTTTTATTGTATATTTAGATTCATAATTAAAAGAATCATGTTCAGGAAAAAATGTTGAAACATTAAAAATGATCATTTTTAATGTATATTTAGAAAATGTTGTTGAAACATTAAAAATGATAATTTTTAATGTATAATTAGATTCATTATTAAAAGAATCATATTTAGGAAAAATTGTTGAAACATTAAAAATGATAATTTTTAATGCATATTTAGATTCATTATTAAAAGAATCACGTTTAGCAAAAATTGTTGAAACATCAAAAATAACGATTTTAAAGTATGTTTTGATTCATTTATAAAATAGGCATGTTCATTAGAAATTGTGTAGAGATTAAAAAGAACATTTTTAATATATTTTTAGTTTCATTAAAAATGATTCATTATTATAAATGACATGTTCATTAGAAATTGTTAGGCATTAAAAATGATCCATTATTATAAATGACATGTTCATTAGAAATTGTCAGGCATTAAAAATGATTCATTATTATAAATGACATGTTCATTAGAAATTGTGCAGAGGTTAAGAAGGACATTTTTAATGTTTATTTAGTTTCATTAAAAATGACATTTTACAAGTTTATTTAGGTAAGAAGAATTACTTGTTTTGATGCATTAAAATGTAATCACTTACATGTTAGCAAATAGGAAAATATTTATATGTTAATTTATGTTTGTTTGTTGAAAACATCCCTTTTACCGTGTTAGTGAAATGTCAAAATGATTTATATATATATATATATATATAATATAAATTTAAATTAAACGAATCACGCGCGGTAGTTCTCGTCTCGGAATTGTAGCTTTAAACGATTATACCGAAAGATCCTACCGTCGGATTTTCCCAAAATTGGAACAGTTGGGTTTGCTTTGGGAAGATCTTTCCAACGATATTAAATTTGTTAAAATCCAATGGTTAGATTTTGAAAAATGTGTAATTCAAATTTGGATAAAAACAGCGCCAGGGCCACGTAACGACCTGAAGCGTCGTTAAATTAAAATGGGCTATTTTTTTGTAAATAAAAAATAGCGATAAATCGTTATAATACAATATTAACGACATGGAATGATTTGAATTATATATATTCGAGAATTATTTGAAAAGACAGAGTTCAATCTCATTTCAAATAATTATACGACGATTTAAGTTGAAGATATTAAAGACGGTGGTTGAAGACCGGTGATCTTCAAATTGAATGGACAGTTACTGATGCCTTTGATTAGAGTTGCTTCCTTGAAAGGGTTACAGTGGTATTTGTCCAGACGTACTTGTTGATTGTCCGGATATGCGAGAATCTCTCTTCCGTATTGGACATACGGGACAAGGAATAAGGTGTCTCTGTTATCGTTCAGACACAGAACGGACTTGTAAATCGATGTGTGTCTAACATTGGATTTCGTTCTATGTTAATTGATTTCTATAAATATATATCTGTTTGGTGGCGGAGAATTTATTATCTTGCTTAACACCCTTCTCTGATACGTATGAGCTCAGAGGTTATATATTGATGGACATCAGTTACATGGCGGGAATTGTCAATGTGGCATGCTAAGATGCAAATGATCAAGGCTTTTTGTTGAAAAGCAGAGCCTTGTGGTTAATGATCAAAGCATAGCTTTAATTAGCATAGCTTTGTGTATAGCGTTACTTCACGAGCCTCACACCCTGGTATGAGTCGAAAACGGGATAAGGACCGTAGGGAGAATTTGCGTTTCTTTCTAGCTAGAAGTGGTGTCATGGTATGGAGCCCAGACATTTTTACTTATGTGGATGATAGTTTGCGAGGCCTCGATATATTGGTCGCTACTGGCCAAGTGATAGCTTCGATAGGACCGGGAAACATATTGTTTAGGAATTGCTAATCCACTAAAGTATTTATAGACCGGCCCTACCGCATCCAAGGGTTGCCCGTAGGTGTGATCGTGGAACATTTGCTAAAATGTCTCGAATCGGGAGGAGCCATCCCTAGCCTCGACTCTTGATGGAAACCCAATTTCCAATATGACATTACGGATTTGATTGTAAAACCAATTTCCATCGCCAAGGCCCTTCCCCTTGGGAGTCACCTAGCCCAATCTCCATAGAGTCTGAATCGGTATAGTTGACCCGACTCGGATCAGTATACACGATCCAACTCAGATTGGTATACTTGATCTTACTCAAATCATTGTGCCAGCCTGATCTCGGATGCGCGTACCAATCCAAATCCGTCCATACCGACCAAGCATTTCTCCATCGACACAGTCTAAAGCATATCTCCACTGGCCCGTTATAGTAGGTTGATCTGAAGTAGTGCCTGTGCCATAACTTGATCTCCTCAACTCCAAACGACGAAAAATTTATATGTGGATTCTAGGACTTTCGTTGTTGTCCTTTAGAAATTTCATACTGATCCGGCCTATGTTGAACCATGCAATGCCATTCCCCACCATATAGCTTCCTACATTTAATCCGCCATTCATTCAGCATCTACATCCATTCTGGTATTCGACATTACAATATTTCAACACATGAATATTTTTAAACCTCTTTACCTTCCTTATTTTTAGTAAACTTCAATCAGCCTGCTTATGTGACTTAAAATAGTTAACTACTTTCCTTTTACCTATTGTGCATAGATTTTATGATTTTTCTACTCAATTTTCATTTGACCAATTTAGTAATGAATACGGTATTGTTGTTGTTATTCAAAATGCTGAGTAGAGATGATGTCGTAATGGTTATCGATGATTGAATTAAATGTTTGAAGCATCGACCGTGGTGTGAATGTACCAGAATTGTGCACGGTTCATAAAAATTGTGCAACATTTACATGATGGAGTACAAAATTCCATTTCTAACCCTAATTACACATAATGTAGTTTAACATTCCTAAATTTAAATTTACATTGTTCCAACCAACTTTATATAGGTGTTACTTATTGTTCATCTTTCTTCTTAATATTTTTAGTTGTTATTAATCTCATTTATACTATACCATATCATTTGGGGTAGCTAATCGTTGCAAGGCTATTTGTACTAGCATATCTGATCTGTGTTAGAAGTAATTACGACTAACATTTCAACTACGTTCTTCTTCTTTCTCATTATTTATTTCCTATATGAAAAGTTGATAAATTATTTACATTAATTTTTCCACTGTTCTTTTTAATGTATAATTAATAATCATGAGGTATCCAAAAAAATTTAGATATTTCTAGTTCCTTTTATTTTGAATATAGTTATGCATTGGAATAAATTTAATAGAATGCTCTATAATAGATATTCATGAAATATATAACATTCTACATTATTTATTTCCTATAACTAAGATAACAAGATACCCACTTTTCTATGAAATAATAGGTAAATTATCTTAGACAATTGCCATGACATAAAATTTTGAAGGAAAGACTTAAGTGGCAAGTTGTTGAAGTGGATATGACAGCATCTCCTACATATTTTAACATCACTAGTTGGGCGAAAGGTATGCAATTCATCTGTAATACATATAATATCATCCTTTTTATTATAAATTGTATGCATTTAATTTGGAAATGGTATGTGAAACATGAACTTCTGTTATAGGATTCATGTTTTGCATACCTATTAATGATTCTTCTTAATATAAACATTACAATTCTTGCATAATCTTACTGTTAATTCTTCTTAACAATTATTTTTATAATTATCCTTTTTGAACGTTTCGGATTGATCATGGATTTGTTGTTAGCATCAATCATTATGAAATTTTCTACTAAATTGACCTTTTGTCATTTTAGTCATGTGTTTTAATTGGTTTGAAGCAAACCAAAATAGAGTAAGCATGAATTATTTTCTTATGGATACTAGATTTACACTGCATGTAGGGTATTTTGACGCTTAAGAGCAAGTTGAAAAATGGTATTATTGTGGAAGCAAAGGCAATTTTGACAAAGTAAAAATTGTTGCAACACAATCTTAAATCAAATAACCTTTTATTTAGTATATGAAAACTATGGGTGAAAGTAAAACCATTCTGGATAAGTTATATTCATTATCAAGATAATCTAACTCTTTCAAACTTCCTAGGAATTATGAACTTTTGACATTAATTATATTAACTATCAATTTGAAGTGCAATGTTAAATAGAGTCAAAGTTTTATGAAGGACCTAACTTTTTCATAGATAATATCATTGAACATGACATATCCACAAAAAATTATTATGATCCAAAAAATTCACACATGAAAAAAATTAATCGTATTTTAAATGGAATCCTAAAACGACATAGTTCTTAATCTTCCCTTTCAAACAATCATGGCTCCCTCTAAAGTGATCATCATTCTATTCAATATTTTTTTGCTCTTTTTGAATATGATTGTTAATGTAAACAACACTATTGTTTTCACAACATTATTTAGGTGGTTAAAAAAAGAACTAAGTGTATGAAGGTATGAAGTATCACATAAGAGAAAATATACTACAATAAATGTTTGGTCTTAATTTTGCTACTAATTTAATAATTTAATTCTGAAGTCAAATCCTTTAGGACTCCAAGATTGTTCACATATGGATTGCCAAAAATTGAACGCTCTACCTCAGTACTTTACAACATGTGTAGATAAGACAAGATTCATCAATTATAATGTACACGCAACTGACATAAGCTCGAGTGATGAAAATATGCAAAACTAAGGATCCAACTTTCAAATTTCATATTCCTTTTCTAACCGAAAGAACTCAACCTGAGTAAGATATAAAAGGATCAATAGTTGAAGATAATTTTCACTTTTTAACTTTACTTCCTATAAGTGAATTAATCTGCATGTATGCAACACGTTTGTACTATCTAATCTGAGTTTTGCATCAGGAATCTATTAAATAATAGTAAAGCAAAAGAATTTCTTTCTCTTTGATTCTAAGAGTTCTCCTTCCTCTATTTAGTTCTCTCTTGATATTTATTATTTGAACCTTTGAATTTATCAATTAAGTTTATTTATCTGAACATCTCATTATTTTACAGCACGCTATATATACATTCAAAACTTGTATAATTATCTACAAATAATTAATCGATCAAACAATATTTATTAATATTTCTAATAGATATTAAAGAACCACAATTTAGTATCTACGAATATTGTACCAACGAAAATGGTAAAAAAAAAAAATCAATTACAATATATAAATCGCATAAACAACAATAACATGTTTAATTTTTTATCTGTTTATCACTGAACTTAAAATATATGTATTCAAAATGGTAAAATATATTTATCATGCATTGCATTATAAAATTCTACATTTAACTTAAAATGCCCGTATTTAAAACTGCCACAATTATTTATAAAACCACCCCCACTTTCTACTATATTTTACGTTTTATTCCTTATGTCTAAATTATTTAAGTAATCTTAAGTTTAGAATAATAAGATACTTATAATTAAAAGGTATTCGTTGGTTCAGTCACTAATGACAATATGAAAATTTCAATAATATGCGTCATACCCATTTAGTAAAATATGATAAAAATGCATTTTTATTTAGCTATAATAGTAAGCCACATGACATACGACAACATAAAAAATATGGAACTTTTGTAAAAACCCTCCTTAAATTTCGATATAAACAGATGTTCTTTCTCTAAAACATGATTAAACACGCTAGAACTAGCCAATCTACAAATAATTGTTGTAAAAATAGAAAATATTTTTGCTCACACAAAAAATGCACTTTTGCGAAGAAAATTCAAAAAAATTATGTTTATAGAAACGTGAGATTAAGTTCAAATTTAAATTTTGAAATAAAACATAAAATATTAACAAAAAGTATATCAAAAATTTTGTCATACGTTACAAAATTATGTTTTTTTACAATAGAAAACCTTAATTTTAAAATTCCTTCAACTTTTACCGAAATATCTTAGTTCCCTTCTAATATTTTATATTTGACTTCATATATTAGAGTTAATCAAATTTTAAAACTATAATTAAATTTTGTAAACTATTAGTTGTTGATGTGTCAAATAAATCGTAAAATATGAAAATATCAATATTTGCATGATGTTCATATTAACAAAAAGGGTACAAAATTCATTTGGATATAAAATACATCAGTCACATAACATAATTATATACGAAAGCAATAATTGCATATTTATTTTATGACTTGTCTATATCGATACATTAATGCCTTATATTGTAAAATTCTTATTTTGATTGAAGTGCTTGCATTTTGAAATTTCTACGTTTGCTTATGTAACGTCTCGCATTTTTGTCGGTTTGTATTTGAATATTTAAATCAGTTTAAATATTGAATTTGTAATATAAGTGGATTTATATATTAATTAAAAAGAAGTTGAACGTATATAAATATATATTAATCATAATCGAGCTCAGAACAACCCTGCAGTTCGTAATTTAACGTTCTGAACTTCAACTGAGTGTACCGGACTCGTTTTGAATCGGATTCCTTCGAAACGAGAAACGTTGGAATCTGTTGAGCTGTATCTTTCTAACAGAAGTGAAAAATCAAGATTTTGGTGTATAGATTGCAAGATACGTCCAAATCAAATATTCGAAAAGTCGTTGTAGAATCGTATATCGACCGTAACGGTTTATTTGAAATAACTAGATATCGGTTGCAAATCTGAACAAGGTTCTTTTGAGGCGCAGCGATAATTTAATTTTTAGAATTTTACTGTAATTTTTAATTAATTAAATATGCAACTTTTTATTTGGAGTATTGTGCACCCTGTATCGGTATTTCGGAGTTTCAAAATATGAGTCAATCTACTGATGTTATTGTATTTTTGGAATTAGGGCACCTCGCTGGACACAACTGTATCTTTACTTCTGTCCGTAGCAGTCTGTGAGTGAGCGGAATTTTATGTAATGGGTACCCTAAAAAAAAACTAACTGTTGCAAAATAAATGAATACATCAATTTTGAAATGACCAGAATCTACAACTAGCTATACCCATATTTTACCAACGAAATATCTTTGCACGTGTCACCGACCATATATTTTAATATACATACGACTCGTATATGCCAACCAAAATTTGGACAAAACTAAACTGTGAGAATTTAAAGCACTGACCTATATACGTGTACACCTTACCCTATACATCAACCTATATACGTGTACACCTTAACCTACCACCTAATCTTTCTTTTCATATTAAAACGAGGATGGCTACAAAGCATGGCATACCTCAATTCGAGATTTTAGTCCCTTCGCTGTACTGTTAGAAGAGGCAGTAATCTTATCTGGTAATTCCTCCATATATATATAGCAGACTAGTCAGTGGAATACAAATTGAAGACTGTACCAAAACGTGCACCTCAAATCATTTTCACGAAGACCAAAGTTTCAGACCATACCCTATGTTCACAGCTACAGTTCGAAAGTGTGCTTCCTAGATTCTAAGACATAAAATACATAGTACGAAGGTATGGTTTGCTCTAAATTTATCTAGCCTAGCTATTTACACGTTACTATCAAATCTCCATCACCCTAAAGACTCTAACACGACCTATATACACGTCCTATGATAGCAACTCTGATCTTATCCCTACTCCTTACAACTGAAGTCTTCCTCCTCCTATAAATGAACAAGCTGCTTCACTCGTTTTCTTCTTCTGGAAATCAATAAAACCAAATACTCGACTCACCCTTAAAATCATTTATACACAGTAGCTTACTTCATTCGAAACTAAAGAAAAAGGGAAATGCATGACATGAAGGAAGATGAGGTCGATCAATAATGGCCAGCGTGGATGGGATGAGGCTGTGGGTCTCGGAAATTAATAAGAAGAAGTATTATGGATGGAGTAAGGCAAGCGCAGGTCAAAGGAGGTTCGACAATGTAAGAAACAGAGGATGTAAAGTCTGAAGCATGCATGGGTATGTTTTTATTTCGTGAAAAAAGCATCATGAGGCTGTGAACACTAATATCAAGTTGGAGAAATGGATGTACTGACAATGGTAGTTGAAGTGTTAGGGGACTCCGATGTGTGTACGTTGGGGGTAGTTCTGCAGAGGAGGTCACGGTGTTCAGTACGTGGGAGGAGGAGTAGAAAGATGCCTGTAGGACTGTGCGAGGCAGCTTGTTCGAGAAAATGGGAGGTTGCGGCCTTGTAGGAGGAACGGTGAATAGCATCATTTTATTGGAGTTTCCTGTAGCAGGATGATGGCGTGGCAATAAAGAAGATCAGACATAAGCAGGTTTTCTGAAGCGAGGTACTTACGGTGGAAAAATGGTAAGATAACGTGGGCTTTGAGTCATGAAGAATGGGCTTTGAGCCAAAGTTTTTAAAGAAAAAAATGTGGAAGGAGCCACTGTTATCTCAGGCGTGTAGTGGCCATGCGGGTTGGTTCGTATACATTAAAAAGGGAGAAATACATAAAAGAAAACTGAACGTTACACAAGTGTATAGCATGGAGTTGTTCGTACTGCGTGCATCATGGAGTGAAGAGAAGCATCCATGTATTCGGCAATGGAAAATACATGCAGGAAGTTTGTGAAACCGTTAAGCATAGAAGAGGAGCGGACTGTTATGCTGTGGGGTTCGGTGAAAGTGTGTAAACGTGGTGAACAGGTGGCATATGAGTGGTGCATGGAGAAGTGAACTGACGTGTTGTTGGAAGAGTTTTAATGTCTTGGAGCGTGAAGAACGTTGAAGTGAGTGTTGTACATTACGGCTGTCTAAGGGTTGAGCATAGAAATGTTTACCGGACAAGGTGGCTGCCATGACGAGAAGGAGGGGGGATGAGATGAAAACGTGAAGAGGATGCACTGCTTATAGCAGGTGGTTGGTAAGTACTTGCGTTACGTAAAAGGTGGTGATCAAATATGAGGAAAAGACGGAATTTGGTGGTGTCGGTTGCGCTGAGTTTGTATGGACGCGCGCTATGCAACAAAGCTAGTTGAAGCGGTTTTGCGGCTCGTATGGATATAGCAGAATTAAACATCCGATTAGATCAACTGACGCAAATCGTTATTTAACGGTTAAAGCGCAAAGGTGAGTAAAATCACTAACTCTGATCTATTTTAAAGTATTGCAATTATATTTTAATGTTGTTTGAATGCTGTGTGATGGTCGATTAGGTAGATTCAAATTAATTTGGTCGAATATTATATACCGTCACATATGTACACACCATCGGTTGGATACTGATTCCATCAATTTGAATATTCCCTAGTATAGAGTTAGTGTAAATTGTGTTGACTGACATCTGTGGATGCAGAAACCGGTTGGAGGAATCCGACCGGATTCCTCGATATTTATATGTATTGTTTGTTTTGTATGCACTGTTTGAACCCGAATTATATTTAAAACCCCATGAGAATATTTTTGTTGAACGGATATTCAACATCTGTTCGATAAATAAATAAATGATATCGATTTAGGAAGTGTTAACAGTCGACCGTAAAACCATCGTTTTGTTAAGAAACTGATTTACCGTCAGGCAAATCAATGAAGTTAATTATAGAAATTATATTTTTATAATTAAAGTGAAGTTTTAAATTATAATAGAAGTTCTATTATAAACCAGTATTTTAGAGTTTGCTTTTATAAAGCAAATAAAAGCGATTGTTGACATTTAAACAAGTTTATAAAGTAAAAACTATCCGACGATTAAATATTTGGATAATTATATTTAAGATAAATAATTTAGAGATATCATTAGATTAATTAGATAAATCTAATGTTAAGAAGTAATTAAAATCAGTTAATGAATTTACTGATGGAAATAAGTTGATTTAATCAACTGTTATTTGGGAACATGATTATTAGATTAATTGGTCTTTAATTAATCTAATGAAAACAGGTTAGAAATAAGTTTATCGAAATTAATGAGAGTTAATTACCATTTAAGAAGTTATAGATAAGAACTGGGAAACGGAGAAAGCAAAGAGTTAATGTTTAAATTAAATATTCATAAACCACAGAGATTCCAAAGTAAGAATATGGTGTTGTAAAACCATAATCCAAAATACAACAAGGAAATACGATTTAATAAATATATTAAGTAATAAGGAATTTGAATACAGACTTGTATCGGTTCTAAGGTAAGAACGTTGTCGATCAAGGTCTGAGAGGTAAATAAAATACCCCAACTTGAACGGCTTCGCTATTACCGAGGAACGATATCAGTTTGTAACGGAAAGAGATGTCAAGATTTTTGGTAACAGAAAGAGATGTCAAGATTTTTGTAACAGAAAGAGATGTCAAGATTTTTGTAACGGAAAGAGATGTCAAGATTTTTGTATAAAAGGAATATGGCAGCGTATGCAAGTCTTAGAATTATAGCGATAAAATAACGTTGTTGATAAGATAAGTGTGACTGTTATGTCAAGATTAGTTATAACAAAGAATATTACAGCGTATGACAAGTTGAACTATAGCAATAAAATAACGCTGTTGATAAGGTAAGTGTGACTGTAATTAGTTATAAGGAGAATATTACAGCGTATGACAAGTTTAGAACTATAGCGACAAATTAACTGCTGTTGATTTGACTTAAGCATGACTTTTATATATAGCAGCACTTCCTAGGAAATGTAACAGTTTGGTTTGAAATCCAATTATTCTAGAGTAATAAGTAATGACGTTTGTTCAAAGAAATATAAGAAAGAGTTTAGAAAAAGAATTGGGGAATCGTATTAGAAACTGATGACAACATTTCGATGTTCGAAATGTGATTAGAATTAAACCATTAGGATTTGTAACTAGAATTCAACGATGTCGAATGTATTAAAAGTAAACTATTTTTAGGGATTATAATCTGATATAATAATTAACATTTAGTTGTAAACAAATAAATGTTAAAGAGGATAGGAGTCAGTACTTAGTTTAAACTTGATATCGATTTGATAAGAAGTTGACTTAGAAACAGAGTTTACAAAGTGGAATAGGAATATATAAAGTACGAAAGAGATTTCGATAAACGGGATCATGGTATTGATTTATTTGATAAAGACGTTCAGATTTCTATAATAGAAATGATATTCACATTTCAAAGTGAATAATGTTTTAAAAGTGAACGTTGGGCCGATTAAAAGGTTAAAATGAAATTGGAAGTATTTTCCAATGCAAATAGGGTAGATTGTCCAAGGGTAGAAAATAAAGAATGTGAAATTAATGAAAATAGTTCGAACGTTAATAACGTATGTTTTCTGGAACATGAAAGAATAAGAGTTTATAATAACTGGAAATGTTTTCCAAGGAGTATGGAAAGGCTAAAACGGGATTTGAGAAATATCTGGTAAGATATGAGAATTCGAATAATAAAGTCGAATGTTAAAATTAAAAATACCCGTGGTTGTGTGATGTTAATTATACATTTGAATGAGTGTTGTTTTTACTTCGATAGTTAAATAACCGACTATCGAAGTGTTTGACCATCGTTGTCGATATGGAGAGACCGGTTGGATACGTTATCCGAAACCACTCCGTATAGGCATAACCGCTGCGAATTAGATATGCTGAAGATAATTGAAGACGGAGTTAAAAGCGAGGGTCGTCCAGTTCCAGAAATGATGCTTTCTGTTTGTCCAGTCCCAGGACAACTTGTATGGACGAGTGTCTAACAGAGTATTTCCAATGGTCGCGCCGTTGATTTTACGAATATACCGAGTTGGTGGGGAGAAGATAACTTCTCTTTATTCTACACCCAGTGTGCATTTGTGTAATCAATGTGTGATTACGGATTTGACGATGTGACATTCAAAGTGAATGGTGATTAGATGTTCTGAAGATAGACGTAGCCTCTAGCCTCACAACCAGGAAGTAACAAAAGTTGGGCTAGGCAGCATGGCTAGTTGGGTCATCCCCAAGCAGGGTGTATTGTCACCGATCTAGAGAAAATTCATATTTATACTTCTTTTCGATTTTGTATCTTCGGATTGACGGTTGGATGGCCTACAACCGTGGTGGCAATATATTCGCGACACTCAAGCTAAATGAGTGAGCGGTCATGTGTGGCCGGGTTGCAAGACGTTCTTGTTGAACCCTGAGTGTATCCCCTCTAGAGTACACTATTCAGAAGGTGCTCCCATACCTTGTCTGTTGAAAACCATTCTCCGATAAGCGCCCTGCGGTTTATGATTTTATACTATATATATGTGGAACGTGAGATGCAAGCGTTCTTCTACTTGGATAATTATTTGTTTAGACATTATCATAATATCACTGTTTTTGATATCAAAGTAATTTGGGTTATAGTAAGGTAAAAACCGTCCATGTTTATGTGTGGGCTGGTCTTACTATTATCTTCTTGTTTTGAAAAGGATTTTCAAAGTAAAACAGTATGGTTGGAATTTACTCACACCAGTCCCATGACTGACCCAGAGTTTATTTTGTTTGTTTTCCCTAAACTCTTGGGTGCCCAAATTTGTACGGGCAGTCAAGTGTTTCAGGCTTTGCAGATTCACTTGGAGGAGCTCAAAAGCAGGAAGCTTCACCATTAGTTATGTAGAGTTATTTCCGCTGTGATATGATGTATTGTACTCTGATAATGGTATGTATATACAATACAGTTTTGTATTCAAAGTTATGTTATATAATACATCTTATTTTGTTCCGCTGCGAGTTTCGTGTTACTCTGATTCTGTTCAGTTGTGATCTTCTTCTTCTTCTATTCTATTAGTTCTATCTTTTCTTTCTCACCCTCTAAATTCTTCTATTAATGTCCTGGTGTTTTCGATGCTTGAATAGTCAACAGTGTGTTTTTATGTTGATTTTCTGGGTCGAAAATTCCCGCCGTTACAGCTTACAAAACCCACCTCAATATCACATAATTTTGCACATTTCCATCAATATATTTTTAGTTAATCATGTAGTTGTAACGACCCAGAAAATCTGAACCAATTTAAAATTTTTAAATTGGCTAAAATAATGGATTTAAAATATTTAAAATAAATATTTTAAATAATGGCGATGAAAACTGAGTTTGAATCGACATTTGAAAACGAATATAATTAATTATAATTATATATAGAATTGAAAATGGCGCGGTAGTTCGATAATTCGATTTCAAACTTCAATTGAATATACCGGGTGCAAAACAATCCGGAATTTAGTGAAACCAAAAACATTAGGATCTAATTGATAATATCTTTCTAACGAATCCGACCAATCGAAATTTGATAGCGGGAATCAAAAGATATGTCCAGTTGAAAATTCTGAATAGTCGCTATGGAATTCAGGCCCTTAAAAATGGACATTTTGCAAACGACCTCGGATTTCGACGAAACCACTTTTGTTGGATCCGGGATGTGAAGTTATTGCTAGGTTTCAAATTTCATAATTTTTCGAATCAATATGTGGGCGTGGCAAAAGAAAACGCGTTTGACCAGTTTCAGTTGATTTTAATCTACTGGAAATTGGCCATTTTTCCAACGGTCTCAGAATTCGACGAAACTAGTTTTGTTAGGACCGTATCGTCAATACGAAGCTAGAAAATATTTTTCTGGAATTTTTCGAGTTCGTATGTGGCCCCACTAAATTGAAATGTGCGTTTAAATTGAATATATAAAGAAGTACACTTTAAATTCAACGGAAACTGATTGTAACGATCAAATCAGCTTGCGATACATATCCCATTGTGTTCGGAATGGGGGTAAAACGCTATGGGCGACAGGCGGTGGGCCTCGTTTCGAGGTCGTATGTAAAAGTCAACCTTTTTGCAAAATTAAATAATTAAAAAAATAATATAATTCCCCCCTTTATCTTCCTTTCCCCCCCCCCCCCCCCCCCCGTTCATTTTAATTTCAAACGAAAAGAAAAAAAAACCCTAAAACTCGACGGCGACGCCACCACCGAAGACCACCTCCGACCTGCGCCACTCTCTCCTCCGCTTCACTCTCCCTCCTCCGCATCGCGACACCCGATTAGCTGCCGCCTCAAAGCCAGACTCCACCTTCCACCGTCGTAGCTTCCTCCGCCCCTCCTACGACCAACGCAGCCAACCGCCACTGCTCCGACGACCCCCTTCCACCTCCGCCGACGACATCTTCTCCCCCCCCCCCCCTCGCAGCTAATCGGTGAGCATTTTTTTTTTATTCTGTAAAACTGATTTTTTAAAAAGGATTAAAACTGATTTTTTAAAAAGAATTAAAACTGATTTGAAAAAATAATTAAAACTGATTTGTTTAAAGAATTAAAACTGATTTGAAAAAGGATTAAAACTGATTTTTTAAAAAGAATTAAAACTGATTTGAAAAAAAAATTAAAACTGATTTTAAAGGATTATTAAACTGATTTTTTTTATAAAAATTTTAATCTGATTTTTAAAAGATTTTAAATCTGATTTGTTTAAAAAGTAAAAACTGATTTTAAAGAAGTTAAAACTGATTTTAAAGAAGTTAAAACTGATTTTCAAAAGCATATAAAAACTGATTTTCAAAAGCATATAAAAACTGATTTTTAGGAAAAGGTTTGAACTTTAAATAGAAAAGGTTTAAACTTTAAAAGGAAAAGGTTTTAACTTCAAAGAGAAAAAGGTTTGAGCTTTAGAATGGAAAAAGATTTGAACTTTAAAAAGAAAAATCAGATTTTTATATATTGAAAGTCGAAGTAAAAATCATATTTTTATATATTGAATAACGTAGTAAAAATTCGATTTTTATATATTGAATAGCATCGTAATAATTCGATTTTTACATATGTAGAGAATACGGGCGAAAGCGACAAAAAGGCGAGATTGGCGAAGATTTCTCTAAGTGAAGTGTCGTGAAGTTGGATAGCTATTGGTGAGATTTTTGATTTAAAAACTTATATATATGTGTTGAAAATGAAAGTGAATAGCTATATATAAATTGCTATATATAAATATATATATATATGTATATATATATACGCCCCTCGTCCACAAACCATGGACGATATTTATTGGTTGAAATTGTTGTGAAAATTGGTTGATAGCGAATGATTGTTTGGGATTGTTTGTGATTGATATTGGTTGATTGTGGTTGAAAAATACCCGTTTGTGATTGTGAAATATTTGGTTGAAACCACATAGGATTAGTTTGTGGAAATGAAATAAATATATACATGCCGCCTGCGTGCGAACTAGATGCATGAACCCCATTGTCAAAAACCGCGAGGTTTTAAGGTAGAGCGAGGAGCCGTACTAGGGACGGTGCCGGTTTTAACTACCCTGCCGTTATGCTGCCGAAATTTTGAATAATATTCGTGTGTTTGAATT
This sequence comes from Allium sativum, assembly GCA_030737875.1. Classification (NCBI taxonomy): domain Eukaryota; kingdom Viridiplantae; phylum Streptophyta; class Magnoliopsida; order Asparagales; family Amaryllidaceae; genus Allium; species Allium sativum. The sequence continues at coordinate 398,455,976 of CM060916.1, forward strand.
ATTTTCATATGCTTAAACTATAGAAAATATTCATGTGTTGAATTGATATTCATTCGTTGATTAGAAATTCATGTGTTGAATGGTATTCATATTTTGAAATAAATTGTTTGATAATAAAAATCACCTTTTATCGACTATATGAACTGTGTAAAATAATCTCGTTTTAAAAGAAATTGTTTTAGGATAAAAATCTTATTTTATCACCTATAGGAACTATATAGAAAAATAGTGTTTTGAAATGAATTGTTTTACAATAAAAATCACATTTTTATTGTATGCATAAATCGTTGAAATGTGAAGTGTTAAAAATAGCCACTTGTTCAAAATAAACATATATGGGTTGAAATATTCATTAATTAGCTAATGAAATGATTTGCACCTATTTATGTAACATTAGAATGAATGGTGTTTTTTTAAACCAAATAGAAATCAAATATGAAGTCGAATAGAAAATGATAAATGATATGAACTGTGTATATGTGTACATACATATTCATTGAACAGGTTATAGCAAAGGGGCTAGAGAAGAGGAATAAAATTTTGTGCCCGACAAATAGGTACACATTTACTGCTTTGTTTGGGTGATGATTTTATGAGCCTGTTGGCTAGCCGCTTGGCTTTTTCTTTTTCTTTTTGAGATTAGAAGGACCGGGAACGCTATTTGCGATTTCCCGATGCTCCCGGTGCAGGGGAGGTTATGGCGAAATTTTCCAAAATTTTAAGGTGTTAGAAAAATATTTGAAGTGAAAACGATATGGAAATCATTGAATGAACTATATTTATATAAATATATAAATATAAATAAAATTAAAACGAAACGAAGCCGTGCAGTTCGTATTTTGAAACCGTGATTTCAAACAACTAATGCGGGAAATCCGACCATTGGATTTTCCCGAAACCTCAACCGTCGGGTACGCCTTGGAAGTATCTTTCCAACGGCATCAACCTTGTAAAAATCCAACGGTTGGATTGTCTGGAATGTTTAATTCAAATCTGAAGAAAAACAGCGCCAGAAGCGATTATATTTATATATATATATAAATATAATTATATATTTAATCGAATAACGACGCTGCAGTTCGTATTTTGAAATCGAAACTTCAAACGATTGTACCGGGAGATCCGACCGTCGGAATTTCCCGAAACTGGAACCGTTGGATTCGTTTTGAAAAGACCTTTCTAATGATGTAAATTTTGTGAAGATCCAACGGTTTGATTTTCAGATATGTGTAAATCAAATCTGAAGAAAAACAGCGCCACGGCCGCGTTATGGCCCGAAGCGTCGTTTTGAATAAATTGGCTATTTTAAAATAAATAAAAATAGCGATAAATAGTTATAAAATACCATAAACAATATGGAGTGGAAATAAACTGAATTTGCTTGATTTATGTGATATTTGATGGTTGAATGTGTTTGGTGTGAAAATTACATTAAAGAACAAATTTGATGTTGTCGAATAATTTAACCATTGAAATAAATTGAATTGAAATTCTAAATATACGTGAATTATTTGAGAAGGCCGAGTTAATTCTCATTTCAAATAATTGATCGACGATTGAAAGTCGAAGATAAAGACGGTGGTCGAAGACCGGAGATCTTCACCTCGTTTGGATGGTAACCGAGGTCCTGATTGGGAGGCATCCCGAAATATGGATAATGAGTGGTGATCGTTCAGACGTACGTGGTGATCGATGGGTTTGCGAGGTATTTAGTGCCTCCGGTTTCGTTCAGACCCAGAACGGACTTGTAAATGGACTGTGTGTCCGACATTGGAATTTGTTCTGTGTGATTGATAGCCATCAGTTGCACGGTATGAATTTCCTGTGTGGCATGCTAAGATGCAGTGATCAGGGCTTCTGTTGAAAAGCAAAGTCTTGTGGTGATGATCAAAGCACCGCCTGTGTGGCGTAGCTTTGTGTATAACGTAAAATCGCGAGCTTCACACCCCGGTATGAACCAGAAACGGGAGGAAGGACCTCAGGGAGGACATGCGTTTCCTTCTAGCTAGGGTGGTGTCAGTGACCTACCAGCCCTGACATTTATATACTTTTCACCTATGTGGTTGTTGCTGTTGCGAGGCGCCTCGGTTTGATCGGACGATCCGGGTCCGATGGAGTCATTCGTTGGCTCGTTTACGCCCCAAAGGGCGGGGAAACGTATTGTTCAGGCATTTTAATCCACATCGGTGGACCGGCCCTGACGATCCAAGGGTCGATGCGCTCTGACCCTGTGGCTCAGGCTAGAGAGTCACGAAGTCGGTAAGGACTATCTCTTGCCTTGGTTCATAACGGAAATCCAATTTCCAAATACGTGACTGTGCGGTTTTGATTGTATACCTATATATATGGCGACATAGTGGTATGGGGCATTAATGCCGTCTATGATTGATAGTTATGATTTGAAATTGTTTTCAAAACATGTAAACACTAGCAATAATATCAAATGCCTTTGTTTTATTCGTATCAATCATATTTTGGCCGTTATAAGGTAAAAACTCTATCCTCCGGTTTGCGTTGCATTGTGTGATGGGAACTGAGTCTTATAACGGCTTCATTTTTATAAAAAGCATAGCGATGTTTAAAAGAAAGATTTGTTTTAAAGCACTGGCAATCCAATGGAGTAAACCCGTTCCACGAAAGTGGCGTGGTCCTGTGATTAGCCAATTATATATGTGTTGATTGGATTTCTCATACCAGTCCCATGACTGACTCGTAGTTTGTTTCACTTTCAAACTCGGGTGCCCCTTTTTCTACACGGGCGGCCTTGTATTCAGGTTTAGCTGGTTCTTTCTGGATAGCTGGAGCTGAAGATGGATTCTATCATTTATTTCCTTTTATGCTGTTCAGCTCCAATTGAACATATTTTGTTTATTTCCGCTGTAGACATTTATGTATAGCTGAACTGTATTTGTTCTAAGTAAGATCCTGTATACTGTGTAACTCTGATGATTACTTTTATCCAGTATATTCTATTGTTCATTATCTGGTGTATTTATTTAATTCTGTTCTGCTATTATCTGTTTCTGTGTTATATTCCAAAGATAACCCTTGTTTCCATGAGAACGGGAAATCGGGTCGTCTCAACGTGGTATCAGAGCTTTGGTTAAGCTTAGTTCTGGAATATAACATTTGAACGAACTCGTCAGAAATAGAACCAGTAGTGTTCTAGGACGGATAACTCTATATAGATAGGATCAGTAATATCCTAGTATGAGTATAGCAGAATCAGAACAACTCGTTAGAGATGGGGTCAGAAATGCCTCAGAACGAGTCGAGAGTAATATGTTTTAAAAAAAAAAACTTGTTTGTGATTATATATATATAGTCTGGTTTTAGAAATATAATTTTTGAATATATAAAAGATATATATTTGAAAAGTTAAAAAGGTTAAAAACAATTGGATTGGTTGTTGTGTTGTGTGATTGTAGATTTATCAAACCACTTTCGACTTTGTTCCTTTTCGGGGACGAAAAGTTTTAAGTGGGGGAGATTGTAACGACCCAGAAAATCTAAACCAATTTAAAAATTTTAAATTGGCTAAAATAATGGATTTTAAATATTTAAAATAAATATTTTAAATAATGGCGATGAAAACTGAGTTTGAATCGACATTTGAAAACGAATATAATTAATTATAATTATATATAGAATTGAAAATGGCGCGGTAGTTCGATAATTCGATTTCAAACTTCAATTGAATATACCGGGTGCAAAACAATCCGGAATTTAGTGAAACCAAAAACATTAGGATCTAATTGATAATATCTTTCTAACGAATCCGACCAATCAAAATTTGATAGCGGGAATCAAAAGATATGTCCAGTTGAAAATTCTGAATAGTCGCTATGGAATTCAGGCCCTTAAAAATGGACATTTTGCAAACGACCTCGGATTTCGACGAAACCACTTTTGTTGGATCCGGGATGTGAAGTTATTGCTAGATTTCAAATTTCATAATTTTTCGAATTAATATGTGGGCGTGGCAAAAGAAAACGCGTTTGACCAGTTTCAGTTGATTTTAATCGACTGGAAATTGGCCATTTTTCCAACGGTCTCAGAATTCGACGAAACTAGTTTTGTTAGGACTGTATCGTCAATACGAAGCTAGAAAATATTTTTCTGGAATTTTTCGAGTTCGTATGTGGCCCCACTAAATTGAAATGTGCGTTTAAATTGAATATATAAAGAAGTACACTTTAAATTCAACGGAAACTGATTGTAACGATCAAATCAGCTTGCGATACATATCCCATTGTGTTCGGAATGGGGGTAAACCGCTATGGGCGACAGGCGGTGGGCCTCGTTTCGAGGTCGTATGTAAAAGTCAACCTTTTTGCAAAATTAATTAATTAAAAAAATAAAATAATATAATTCCCCCCTTTATCTTCCTTTCTGCCCCCCCCCCCCCCCCCCCGTTCATTTTAATTTCAAACGAAAAGAAAAAAAAAACCCTAAAACTCGACGGCGACGCCACCACCGAAGACCACCTCCGACCTGCGCCACTCTCTCCTCCGCTTCACTCTCCCTCCTCCGCATCGCGACACCCGATTAGCCGCCGCCTCGAAGCCAGACTCCACCTTCCACCGTCGTAGCTTCCTCCGCCCCTCCTACGACCAACGCAGCCAACCGCCACTGCTCCGACGACCCCCTTCCACCTCCGCCGACGACATCTTCTCCCCCCCCCCCTTCGCAGCTAATCGGTGAGCATTTTTTTTTTCTTTTTTATTTATTCTGTAAAACTGATTTTTTAAAAAGGATTAAAACTGATTTTTTAAAAAGAATTAAAACTGATTTGAAAAAATAATTAAAACTGATTTGTTTAAAGAATTAAAACTGATTTGAAAAAGGATTAAAACTGATTTTTTAAAAAGAATTAAAACTGATTTGAAAAAAAATTAAAACTGATTTGTTTAAAAATTAAAACTGATTTTAAAGGATTTTTAAACTGATTTTTTTTTTTAAGAATTTTAATCTGATTTTTAAAAGATTTTAAATCTGATTTGTTTAAAAAGTAAAAACTGATTTTAAAGAAGTTAAAACTGATTTTAAAGAAGTTAAAACTGATTTTCAAAAGCATATAAAAACTGATTTTCAAAAGCATATAAAAACTGATTTTTAGGAAAAGGTTTGAACTTTAAATAGAAAAGGTTTAAACTTTAAAAGGAAAAGGTTTTAACTTCAAAGAGAAAAAGGTTTGAGCTTTAGAATGGAAAAAGATTTGAACTTTAAAAAGAAAAATCAGATTTTTATATATTGAAAGTCGAAGTAAAAATCATATTTTTATATATTGAATAGTGTAGTAAAAATTCGATTTTTATATATTGAATAGCATCGTAAAAATTCGATTTTTACATATGTAGAGAATACGGGCGAAAGCGACAAAAAGGCGAGATTGGCGAAGATTTCTCTAAGTGAAGTGTCGTGAAGTTGGATAGCTATTGGTGAGATTTCTGATTTAAAAACTTATATATATGTGTTGAAAATGAAAGTGAATAGCTATATATAAATTGCTATATATAAATATATATATATACGCCCCTCGTCCACAAACCATGGATGATATTTATTGGTTGAAATTGTTGTGAAAATTGGTTGATAGCGAATGATTGTTTGGGATTGTTTGTGATTGATATTGGTTGATTGTGGTTGAAAAATACCCGTTTGTGATTGTGAAATATTTGGTTGAAACCACATAGGATTAGTTTGTGGAAATGAAATAAATATATACATGCCGCCTGCGTGCGAACTAGATGCATGAACCCCATTGTCAAAAAACGCGAGGTTTTAAGGTAGAGCGAGGAGCCGTACTAGGGATTGTGCCGGTTTTAACTACCCTGCCGTTATGCTGCCGAAATTTTGAATAATATTCGTGTGTTTGAATTATTTTCATATGCTTAAACTATAGAAAATATTCATGTGTTGAATTGATATTCATTCGTTGATTAGAAATTCATGTGTTGAATTGTAACACCCCACTCCCGCTATGATCACTCACTAAGGGAATGCCATAGCATCGGTGGAGTATTTTAGTGAATATAGAACAGAAAAATTACAACAAGACAGATATAAATAGTACTTGAAATTTTAAAACATCATCTCATAACAGCGGAAGTAAAACATGTCTGGTTACATCATAAAACCACAATAAAGGTCAAGTACAATATCCATCAAAATAAAGAAGTACATAATCCCACTCTCATACAATAGCCAAACAAAAGAAAAGATAACTGGATAACTGGAGCTTTACATCTATCCAAGCTCCTAAAGACTGGAACAGCAATCCGATCAAGCTCCACTACTGCTAGGATCCACCGTAGGACCTGAGGGTTGGGAAAAAGATAAAAACAACAGGGTCAGACATAAGTCTGAGCGAGTCCTATAACTTTAACAATACAATCGTTAAAGTAACCAGAGAAGACATAAACTGATATACGGTAACATATAGGGATGAATGGCTACCCTAAGCAGTCAACTAAACGAAGATAAAGGATAAAGACGCATCTACCCTCCCTAAGGTAAATTACTAAACTGCACCACACCAGTCGTTCCTAACTTAAAGGTTGATCCCACCCAAGGACTTATAAAATTTACTAATTAGTACCTGCGTACCCCTAGGTGACCAAGTAGGCGCCACGGGGCCCTACAATCCACTAGGTGTACACACTACTTCCCATTCGATCGGCTCCCTAACGTAGATACCCGTGCTGGCCCCACCGTGGGATGTATCATTCCCCAATGTGGCAACCTGATGAAACTAAAGGTGCACGGCTTATATCTACTCGATGCAACAACGGCTTACCTACCAGCCCGGGCCCACTCACGCATATGAAGCCCGTTGGACTTGCGTTGCCACCGCTAACCCGTTTGCCTCTTACAGTCAAGCCCAGTATGCGTGTCCCGTCCTCGACATGGGTCGAGCCCACAAAGATACGTATGGGTTACTGGTTGAAATGGGCCTCCACAAGCTACCCACCTAAGCTTGTCCCTTTTTCTAGTATATCCCACTTAACCCTTTAATCATGTTTTAATTACATGTTCTATTTTGGTTAAGTATTCTAATCGTATTTTCTATTGCCACCCAAGGCAACCACTAGATTTTCTCATGCCACCCGAGGCACCCACTTAACCCCTCATGTCCCTCTACATGCTAATGTGGTTAAGTGTTTCTTAATTAATTAATTAAGAACGTAACCTTTGTAAAGACCTCTCACATTAGACTGTCTTTTATGACCGCTGGTTAAGCCGGTTGGGTCCGGGCAGCCTTATGTCATAACAGAGTCTAACCTCGTGTCTTTACATTAATTACGTATTTAGTTTGTGCCTAAGACCTCTCACATTGGGCTAACATTTGTAGCAACTGGTTAAGCCGGTTGGGTCCGGGCAGTTTTACGCTACAACTGAGTCCAACCTCGTGTCTTAGTCAATTAATTACACCTAATTAATCACCCTCATAATTTTATATTAATTATCCCTAATTAATCAAGTTTTCTTAACATGGGTAGACCTAACTTAATAGGTAAATTCCCATGGGGTAGACCTAACTCAATAGGTAAATTCCCAACACATAGTATGGGTACACCTAACCAAATAGGCAAATTCCCATACTATGTTTATTTATTTTGTGTTATGCATAATTATATTAATTTCACACAATCTTATTAACTTATGCATTTAATTACCCCATCGTTCCCACGTAATTTCGTTCATGATATAACACATATAAAAGGTGTCAACTTGCATATGAATGAACATGTTTCAAAGGTGCCATCTTGCATATTAACAAACACATAACTTGCATATGAACTTGCATAACATGTCACATAACTTGCATATAATATGTCACATAACTTACATATTCATTTTGCATAACAAACTTGCATATTAGCTTATAGACTTGCATAATGTGTCATCATGAACTTGCATATTAATAAACATGTAACTTGCATATTTACATACATGTAACTCGCATATTAACAAACATGTAACTTGCATATAAAGAAACATGTAACTTGCATATTTACATACATGTAACTTGCATATTAACAAACATGTAACTTGCATATTAACAAACATGTAACTTGCATATTTACATACATGTAACTTGCATATTAACAAACATGTAACTTGCATATTAACAAACATGTAACTTGCATAGCATATTACCATGAACTTGCATAACATGCATATGATTACATAGCCCACAACTTGCATATTTAGCATCATGCAAACATAACATACATCATATTAAACTTGCATAAGCTTACATACTCAACATGCATAAACATAAGATTAATGCTAACATCATATCATATGATTCAAAGCTCATTAACCCACATACAAAACCATAAATCTCATCACATCTCATCTAATTAGTTTACCAAAAGATCATCAAAGTGATAGAAACTCACAACTAGCAACTTTGAACACCAAATGAAGAAGATTAAGATGCTAAGAAGGGATTAGAAGTTGATTAGAGAGTGATTAGTATGCAACCCTCTTCATAAAATTAGTGGAGGCCATGAGAGCTAGCATTTTGCCATAGTTTAGTCACTAGGTTTAATTATGAATGAATTAGGGTAGGTTAGGGTCTTATTTATAGATTAGGCAAGTGTTTTAGGCCATAGGATTAACCCTAGATTCAATCCAAGCCATCAAAGCATGTCTTGGGGAAGAAGTCAAGTGTAGGAACCATCTAGGGCCTTTAGATTAAAGATGGACCATGAGAACCATTCAAATGCAAAATCTGCACTTGAGCGAATCGGCCCACGGGTTGACAGCCAAACACCCTGGATTAACCCCTAGTCAACCCAGCGGGCTCGGGTCGACTTCAAAAATCGGCCGGTTCGGTTATTCCCCTCTCCCAATTCGCTGTTTTGAGCATTTTTGCATATTTATTTATTAAATTTTCAATTATATATATATATATCAATATATATATATATATATATATATATATCTACACAACCCATTTCACTTAATTAAGTATACTTTAATTTGGGAATTTTCGTGAAACTTCGCGAGGCCATATCTTGGTCATACGGACTCCGATTTTCGAAAACTCGGACTCTATTTCGCGTATTTTTCCGAGACGAACACAATGGCATAGCCCGTTTCCCTTGATTCCCATTTTAGGATTAAATTCTGCCTCGATTTATGTTATTACAGGTTATTGAAAATACGGGTTGTTACATTCTCCCCTCCTTAAAGGATTTCGTCCCCGAAATCTTCAAGTTAGGAAGAACGTATCCTACCATCCAATCATCCATCTACTCAAAGCATCATCCACGAGCAATCATTGTCCTTACAAGATTCTAAATGCTGGATGGATATATGCAAAAGTGTGTGTATATGTACTTACCTAATGCGAAAATCAGGCGGTTACTGATACAGTAAACCTCCTTAATGCAAACCATGATAGTGCCATGCATCCAATATGTATGCGAAACCCTATTGACACATACAAATTTCTACATGCGTGCACAACCATACACAAAAATGCATCATCCATATGATAACACAGCCATGATACATCCATCAATCTAACTACCACATCCATTTATGCAATATGCAACATGAAGTGACTGAGCCGATCTAGTGCCTAATGTGTGTGTATATGCATCCACGAGCAACCACTAGCAAACAATTGCATCCATATGCATCCATCAACCATAACATGTTTCAAACACATGTTTCAACCATAGGTTTTACCCTATCTAAAGGTCATAGGTATTAGCGAGAGGATATACTAAAGATAAGATAAGTACTAGACAAGCAATAAAGGAGAAGTTAAAAGACATACTCTCAAAAAGAAATGGATACAAAGAACGCATCTTTGCTTCCGTCTCCCAAGTAGCATTGCTTTCGTCATCTCCCCATTGCACTTTAACTAGCTGAACTTCTCTGTTCCTCAACTTCCTAGTTTCTGACCCAAGGATGCGAGTAGGAGCTCGTCGAATCGTCGCATCACGCTCTACCTCTACATCTCTAAGCAAGCTCGGCTCTACCACCTCCGCGGTCTCATGTAAGCACTTCCTCAAATGTGATACATGGAATACATCATGAACACCACTAAGTCTGTCGGGCAACTCCACCCTATATGCCATCCGTCCAATCCTTTCCTTAATAGGAAACGGCCCAACAAATCTCGGTGCTAACTTCCCTACGGACCCAAAGCGAACAACATTTCTCAATGGAGATACTTTGACAAAAACCATGTCCCCAACCTCAAACTCAAGATCCGTCCTTCTCCGATCCGCATAAGATTTCTGTCTATCTTGCGCTGCTTTCATCCTTTTTCGAATTAAATCAATCTTCTCTGAAGTCTCTCTAACCATATCCGGCCCAAGCAAGATCTTATCCGTAGATTCCCACCAACATGTAGGAGATCGACAAGGCCTTCCATAAAGAGCTTCGAAAGGAGCCATACCAATACTGGACTGAAAGCTGTTATTATATGCGAACTCCACCAAAGGAAGATGTTCTTCCCATGTACCTCCAAAATCCAAGATACAAAGCCTCAAAAGATCTTCTAAGATACGGTTCACCCTCTCGGTCTGACCGTCCGTCTGAGGATGATATGCGGTGCTCAAACACAACTGAGTCCCTACCGCCTCTTGCAAACTTCTCCAAAACTCACTAGTGAAAATAGGATCTCGATCACTCACAATGCTGGATGGTACGCCATGCAATCTAACAATCTCTCTAACATAGACTGAAGCAAGCCATGGAGCGGTCCTCTTACTCTTTACGGGTATAAAATGGGCACTCTTGGTAAGTCTGTCTACCACAACCCAAATTCCCGTATTGCCCTTCCTCGATCTCGGTAACCCGTCGATGAAATCCATCGAGACACTATCCCACTTCCACTGTGGAACTTCCAATGGGTGTAGCAACCCACCGGGTTTCCTTTGCTCCACTTTAACTTGTTGGCACACTAAGCATCTAGCCACATACTCGGCCACATCTTTCTTCATACCGGCCCAGAAGAAAACTCTCTTCATGTCTTGGTACATTTTGTCTCCACCGGGATGAATAGTCATTCTTGAACGATGTGCATCATCCAAAATAGCCTTCTTCAAACCCTCATCTTGCGGTACACAAAGTCTACCGTCTCTATGCAACCATCCCTTATCATCTATGGTGTATCTACCCAAATGGCTGGACGACTCCCCTCTTATAAGCTTCTCTACCAACACAACCAACTGTGGGTCGTCTCGCTGAGCCTCGCCAATCCGTCTCAAAAGAGTAGGTCTAACCTCCAAGGATGCCAACAAACCAGGTACAAAATCAACAGAAGGTCTGAAGTCAAACAAAGAAAGAAACTCCAAGCTTCGTCGTTCCACGAACAATGGACTCAAAGATAGCCTTTTTCTACTTAAGGCGTCTGCCACCACGTTACCCTTACCAGGGGTATACGCTATCTCGAAATCATAGGATGCTAAGAACTCCATCCACCTTTGCTGTCTTAAGTTTAAATCCTTCTGAGAGAATAAGTACTTCAATGATTTATGGTCGGTGAACAACTCGAATCTCTCACCAAGAAGATAATGGCGCCAAGACTTAAGTGCGAAAACAATCGCGGCCAACTCTAGATCATGGGTAGGGTAATTCTTCTCATGCACTCTCAATTGTCTCCCTCCATAGGCTATTACCCTTCCCTCCTGCATCAAGACTGCGCCTAATCCTGTTCCACAAGCATCGGTATAAACAACAAACGGCTTACTCCCATCTGGAAGCACTAAAACTGGAGCGGTGGTCAAAGCTCTCTTTAACCGTCGGAAAGCATCATCACAATCTACATCCCATGAGAAAACCAGATTCTTCTTCGTCAAGCGGGTTAATGGGGCTGATATCTTCGCGAAGTCTTTGATGAACTTCCTATAATATCCTGCCAACCCCAAGAAACTTCTTACCTCGGTAGCATTTCTAGGAACTTTCCAATCCTGGATAGATACTATCTTTGCGGGATCCACAGCTATCCCTTCCTTAGAGACCACATGCCCTAAGAATCGCACTTCTCTTCTCCAAAAATGGCATTTAGAGAATTTAGCTTTAAGACTATGCGCTCGAAGAGTCTCCAACACTTCCTTGAGATGTAAGGCATGCTCTTCTTCATTCTTGGAAAAGACCAAGATGTCATCCACAAAAACTACTACAAACTTATTCAGATACTCTCTGAACACTCTACTCATGAGATCAACAAAGTATGCGGGGGCGTTTGTCAACCCAAATGGCATCACTAGCCACTCATAAAAACCATCCGGAGTCCGGAAAGCAGTCTTCTCTATACTGTCCTCCGCCACTCTTAACTGATGAAACCCTGTAGCTAAGTCCATCTGCGAAAATACTGACGCGCCAACCAACTGATCAAAGAGATCATCTATCCTCGGTAATGGGTGTCTATTCTTCTTCGTGAGCTTATTAAGTTCCCTATAATCCACACAAAGTCTGAGGGACCCATCCGCCTTCGTGGCAAACACTACTGGAGCTCCCCACTCCGATATACTTCGCCTTATGAACCCCTTCTCAAGCAACTCCCCTACTTGCTTATGAAGTTCTCTTCTCTCACGAGGAGCCATGTGGCGTACTGGCAAAGACACTGGTTTGGCATTATCCACCAAATAAATTCGGAAATCTATCTCCCGCTTCGGAGGCAAACCCTTTACTTCTTCAAACACATCCGGATATTCCCGGACTACTCTGACAGAACACAAACTTTCGACCGAAGCATCGAGCGATTCAAGATAACTTAGCAAAACAGATTCCATGGGATTGCAAGAGATCTCGAGAGTGTTACCCAAGCGGGTCATGAGCCTGACAACTCTCCTTTCGCAATCAAGAACGGCACCATTACTGGATAACCAGTCCATGCCCAAGATCAACCCATAGCCCGTGAAGCCCAATACAAAAGCATCACATCTAAACTCAACGCTAAGTATAGAAATCTTCAAACCCAAACATATCATAGACAGATATATGGAGCCCCCAATTGGGTTTGAGACAACCAAGGGATCATCAACTAGACTGGTGTCTAAGTGCAGTGACTCAACTAACGATGATGAGATAAAAGAATGCGATGCGCCAGAGTCAAACAAAGTACGAACTGGATGATCAAACAGAAAAACCAGACTTTCAACGGAAATAGTTCTACCTCTCTGCTGAATCGGTGGAACTGAGAGAACCTGAACTTGCCCCCCTGACTGAGGTGGTGCTATAAGAGCTTGCACCTGGCCTCCTGAGGTAGACCCCGTCTTCTGCCCCTTCTTTGGGCAGTTTTTCACAAGATGCCCTGCTTCACCACAATGAAAGCAACCGGTCTTCTTCTTTTTGCGACAATCCTTACTGAGGTGTCCTGGTGTTCCACAATTGAAGCACTTCTTCTTCGTCTTCTTTTTGTCACCATTGCCTTTTCCGCCCTTGCCTTGTTGTTGCTGTTGCGGTTTCTTCTGATCCCCCTTTTTCTCTGGTGCCTTAGAATTCTTATCATCCTCATGCATAAGTGCCATGTAGACAAGCTTCTCAAAAGTGGCCCCCATAGGAATGTGAGTCATAGCTATTCCTTGCAATGGTTCGTTCAAGCCTCTAACGAACCTCAAAGCCTTCTTCTCCGGTGTATTCACCAACTCTATGCCAAACCTTGCTAATTGATTGAATTTGTTGACATATTCTTTCACCGTGAGATTCCCTTGCTTCAAATTCAAGAACTTCTCCATAAACAGATTCTCTTCCGCCCTTGAGAGAAACTTAGCCCCAAACCTTTGCTTAAAATCTGCCCAAGAGTCAACAGGGCGTTCTCCATTAGTGACCTCCCACCAGAATGAGGCCTCTCCCTTCATTAACCAAGCCGCCAACTTGACTTTCTTTCCCTCTTCCACTTCAAAGATATCTAGCAACTCTTCCACTTCCTTAAGCCAATCTCTAGCCTCTACGAAAGTCTCTGAACCAAGAAAAGGTTTTCCTCCTATAGCCTTGAACTCCTTGCAAACCTTAGCAAAATTATCCACTCTAGGCTGAGGAGGAGGAGCGGTTGTCTCTGGTGTAGTAGCATTGGCCGGACCCGCAGCCGCGGCCCTAGCCTCTTGCAACCTCCTATACCATAGTGGTATAACTAAACCCTCCGGGATGTTAAGATCTTCAGCCATGCTGAAACGAAAGAGGAAAGATTCAAAAAGGAGATTCCGAAAGATAAAGATATGGCTATTGGGGATTATGCTTTTCTTTTTCAAAAACTTTTTCTCTTAGAAGACATGCTTTTAAAAATACTTTCTTCGAAAATACTCTTAGAAAGTAGTTTTTCTCAAAAATTTTATCTGTTCTGGTAACCTTAAGCTCTGATACCACGTGTAACACCCCACTCCCGCTATGATCACTCACTAAGGGAATGCCATAGCATCGGTGGAGTATTTTAGTGAATATAGAACAGAAAAATTACAACAAGACAGATATAAATAGTACTTGAAATTTTAAAACATCATCTCATAACAGCGGAAGTAAAACATGTCTGGTTACATCATAAAACCACAATAAAGGTCAAGTACAATATCCATCAAAATAAAGAAGTACATAATCCCACTCTCATACAATAGCCAAACAAAAGAAAAGATAACTGGATAACTGGAGCTTTACATCTATCCAAGCTCCTAAAGACTGGAACAGCAATCCGATCAAGCTCCACTACTGCTAGGATCCACCGTAGGACCTGAGGGTTGGGAAAAAGATAAAAACAACAGGGTCAGACATAAGTCTGAGCGAGTCCTATAACTTTAACAATACAATCGTTAAAGTAACCAGAGAAGACATAAACTGATATACGGTAACATATAGGGATGAATGGCTACCCTAAGCAGTCAACTAAACGAAGATAAAGGATAAAGACGCATCTACCCTCCCTAAGGTAAATTACTAAACTGCACCACACCAGTCGTTCCTAACTTAAAGGTTGATCCCACCCAAGGACTTATAAAATTTACTAATTAGTACCTGCGTACCCCTAGGTGACCAAGTAGGCGCCACGGGGCCCTACAATCCACTAGGTGTACACACTACTTCCCATTCGATCGGCTCCCTAACGTAGATACCCGTGCTGGCCCCACCGTGGGATGTATCATTCCCCAATGTGGCAACCTGATGAAACTAAAGGTGCACGGCTTATATCTACTCGATGCAACAACGGCTTACCTACCAGCCCGGGCCCACTCACGCATATGAAGCCCGTTGGACTTGCGTTGCCACCGCTAACCCGTTTGCCTCTTACAGTCAAGCCCAGTATGCGTGTCCCGTCCTCGACATGGGTCGAGCCCACAAAGATACGTATGGGTTACTGGTTGAAATGGGCCTCCACAAGCTACCCACCTAAGCTTGTCCCTTTTTCTAGTATATCCCACTTAACCCTTTAATCATGTTTTAATTACATGTTCTATTTTGGTTAAGTATTCTAATCGTATTTTCTATTGCCACCCAAGGCAACCACTAGATTTTCTCATGCCACCCGAGGCACCCACTTAACCCCTCATGTCCCTCTACATGCTAATGTGGTTAAGTGTTTCTTAATTAATTAATTAAGAACGTAACCTTTGTAAAGACCTCTCACATTAGACTGTCTTTTATGACCGCTGGTTAAGCCGGTTGGGTCCGGGCAGCCTTATGTCATAACAGAGTCTAACCTCGTGTCTTTACATTAATTACGTATTTAGTTTGTGCCTAAGACCTCTCACATTGGGCTAACATTTGTAGCAACTGGTTAAGCCGGTTGGGTCCGGGCAGTTTTACGCTACAACTGAGTCCAACCTCGTGTCTTAGTCAATTAATTACACCTAATTAATCACCCTCATAATTTTATATTAATTATCCCTAATTAATCAAGTTTTCTTAACATGGGTAGACCTAACTTAATAGGTAAATTCCCATGGGGTAGACCTAACTCAATAGGTAAATTCCCAACACATAGTATGGGTACACCTAACCAAATAGGCAAATTCCCATACTATGTTTATTTATTTTGTGTTATGCATAATTATATTAATTTCACACAATCTTATTAACTTATGCATTTAATTACCCCATCGTTCCCACGTAATTTCGTTCATGATATAACACATATAAAAGGTGTCAACTTGCATATGAATGAACATGTTTCAAAGGTGCCATCTTGCATATTAACAAACACATAACTTGCATATGAACTTGCATAACATGTCACATAACTTGCATATAATATGTCACATAACTTACATATTCATTTTGCATAACAAACTTGCATATTAGCTTATAGACTTGCATAATGTGTCATCATGAACTTGCATATTAATAAACATGTAACTTGCATATTTACATACATGTAACTCGCATATTAACAAACATGTAACTTGCATATAAAGAAACATGTAACTTGCATATTTACATACATGTAACTTGCATATTAACAAACATGTAACTTGCATATTAACAAACATGTAACTTGCATATTTACATACATGTAACTTGCATATTAACAAACATGTAACTTGCATATTAACAAACATGTAACTTGCATAGCATATTACCATGAACTTGCATAACATGCATATGATTACATAGCCCACAACTTGCATATTTAGCATCATGCAAACATAACATACATCATATTAAACTTGCATAAGCTTACATACTCAACATGCATAAACATAAGATTAATGCTAACATCATATCATATGATTCAAAGCTCATTAACCCACATACAAAACCATAAATCTCATCACATCTCATCTAATTAGTTTACCAAAAGATCATCAAAGTGATAGAAACTCACAACTAGCAACTTTGAACACCAAATGAAGAAGATTAAGATGCTAAGAAGGGATTAGAAGTTGATTAGAGAGTGATTAGTATGCAACCCTCTTCATAAAATTAGTGGAGGCCATGAGAGCTAGCATTTTGCCATAGTTTAGTCACTAGGTTTAATTATGAATGAATTAGGGTAGGTTAGGGTCTTATTTATAGATTAGGCAAGTGTTTTAGGCCATAGGATTAACCCTAGATTCAATCCAAGCCATCAAAGCATGTCTTGGGGAAGAAGTCAAGTGTAGGAACCATCTAGGGCCTTTAGATTAAAGATGGACCATGAGAACCATTCAAATGCAAAATCTGCACTTGAGCGAATCGGCCCACGGGTTGACAGCCAAACACCCTGGATTAACCCCTAGTCAACCCAGCGGGCTCGGGTCGACTTCAAAAATCGGCCGGTTCGGTTATTCCCCTCTCCCAATTCGCTGTTTTGAGCATTTTTGCATATTTATTTATTAAATTTTCAATTATATATATATATATCAATATATATATATATATATATCTACACAACCCATTTCACTTAATTAAGTATACTTTAATTTGGGAATTTTCGTGAAACTTCGCGAGGCCATATCTTGGTCATACGGACTCCGATTTTCGAAAACTCGGACTCTATTTCGCGTATTTTTCCGAGACGAACACAATGGCATAGCCCGTTTCCCTTGATTCCCATTTTAGGATTAAATTCTGCCTCGATTTATGTTATTACAGGTTATTGAAAATACGGGTTGTTACATGAATGGTATTCATATTTTGAAATAAATTGTTTGATAATAAAAATCACCTTTTATCGACTATATGAACTGTGTAAAATAATCTCGTTTTAAAAGAAATTGTTTTAGGATAAAAATCTTATTTTATCACCTATAGGAACTATATAGAAAAATAGTGTTTTGAAATGAATTGTTTTACAATAAAAATCACATTTTTATTGTATGCATAAATCGTTGAAATGTGAAGTGTTAAAAATAGCCACTTGTTCAAAATAAACATATATGGGTTGAAATATTCATTAATTAGCTAATGAAATGATTTGCACCTATTTATGTAACATTAGAATGAATGGTGTTTTTTTAAACCAAATAGAAATCAAATATGAAGTCGAATAGAAAATGATAAATGATATGAACTGTGTATATGTGTACATACATATTCATTGAACAGGTTATAGCAAAGGGGCTAGAGAAGAGGAATAAAATTTTGTGCCCGACAAATAGGTACACATTTACTGCTTTGTTTGGGTGATGATTTTATGAGCCTGTTGGCTAGCCGCTTGGCTTTTTCTTTTTGAGATTAGAAGGACCGGGAACGCTATTTGCGATTTCCCGATGCTCCCGGTGCAGGGGAGGTTATGGCGAAATTTTCCAAAATTTTAAGGTGTTAGAAAAATATTTGAAGTGAAAACGATATGGAAATCATTGAATGAACTATATTTATATAAATATATAAATATAAATAAAATTAAAACGAAACGAAGCCGTGCAGCTCGTATTTTGAAACCGTGATTTCAAACAACTAATGCGGGAAATCCGACCATTGGATTTTCCCGAAACCTCAACCGTCGGGTACGCCTTGGAAGTATCTTTCCAACGGCATCAACCTTGTAAAAATCCAACGGTTGGATTGTCTGGAATGTTTAATTCAAATCTGAAGAAAAACAGCGCCAGAAGCGATTATATTTATATATATATATATATATATAATTATATATTTAATCGAATAACGACGCTGCAGTTCGTATTTTGAAATCGAAACTTCAAACGATTGTACCGGGAGATCCGACCGTCGGAATTTCCCGAAACTGGAACCGTTGGATTCGTTTTGAAAAGACCTTTCTAATGATGTAAATTTTGTGAAGATCCAACGGTTAGATTTTCAGATATGTGTAAATCAAATCTGAAGAAAAACAGCGCCACGGCCGCGTTATGGCCCGAAGCGTCGTTTTGAATAAATTGGCTATTTTAAAATAAATAAAAATAGCGATAAATAGTTATAAAATACCATAAACAATATGGAGTGGAAATAAACTGAATTTGCTTGATTTATGTGATATTTGATGGTTGAATGTGTTTGGTGTGAAAATTACATCAAAGAACAAATTTGATGTTGTCGAATAATTTAACCATTGAAATAAATTGAATTGAAATTCTAAATATACGTGAATTATTTGAGAAGGCCGAGTTAATTCTCATTTCAAATAATTGATCGACGATTGAAAGTCGAAGATAAAGACGGTGGTCGAAGACCGGAGATCTTCACCTCGTTTGGATGGTAACCGAGGTCCTGATTGGGAGGCATCCCGAAATATGGATAATGAGTGGTGATCGTTCAGACGTACATGGTGATCGATGGGTTTGCGAGGTATTTAGTGCCTCCGGTTTCGTTCAGACCCAGAACGGACTTGTAAATGGACTGTGTGTCCGACATTGGAATTTGTTCTGTGTGATTGATAGCCATCAGTTGCACGGTATGAATTGCCTGTGTGGCATGCTAAGATGTAGTGATCAGGGCTTCTGTTGAAAAGCAAAGTCTTGTGGTGATGATCAAAGCACCGCCTGTGTGGCGTAGCTTTGTGTATAACGTAAAATCGCGAGCTTCACACCCCGGTATGAACCAGAAACGGGAGGAAGGACCTCAGGGAGGACATGCGTTTCCTTCTAGCTAGGGTGGTGTCAGTGACCTACCAGCCCTGACATTTATATACTTTTCACCTATGTGGTTGTTGCTGTTGCGAGGCGCCTCGGTTTGATCGGACGATCCGGGTCCGATGGAGTCATTCGTTGGCTCGTTTACGCCCCCAAAGGGTGGGGAAACGTATTGTTCAGGCATTTTAATCCACATCGGTGGACCGGCCCTGACGATCCAAGGGTCGATGCGCTCTGACCCTGTGGCTCGGGCTAGAGAGTCACGAAGTCGGTAAGGACTATCTCTTGCCTTGGTTCATGACGGAAATCCAATTTCCAAATACGTGACTCTGCGGTTTTGATTGTATACCTATATATATGGCGACATAGTGGTATGGGGCATTAATGCTGTCTATGATTGATAGTTATGATTTGAAATTGTTTTCAAAACATGTAAACACTAGCAATAATATCAAATGCCTTTGTTTTATTCGTATCAATCATATTTTGGCCGTTATAAGGTAAAAACTCTATCCTCCGGTTTGCGTTGCATTGTGTGATGGGAACTGAGTCTTATAACGGCTTCATTTTTATAAAAAGCATAGCGATGTTTAAAAGAAAGATTTGTTTTAAAGCACTGGCAATCCAATGGAGTAAACCCGTTCCACGAAAGTGGCGTGGTCCTGTGATTAGCCAATTATATATGTGTTGAGTGGATTTCTCATACCAGTCCCATGACTGACTCGTAGTTTGTTTCACTTTCAAACTCGGGTGCCCCTTTTTCTACACGGGCAGCCTTGTATTCAGGTTTAGCTGGTTCTTTCTGGATAGCTGGAGCTGAAGATGGATTCTATCATTTATTTCCTTTATGCTGTTCAGCTCCTATTGTATATATTTTGTTTATTTCCGCTGTAGACATTTATGTATAGCTGAACTGTATTTGTTCTAAGTAAGATCCTGTATACTGTGTAACTCTGATGATTACTTTTATCCAGTATATTCTATTGTTCATTATCTGGTGTATTTATTTAATTCTGTTCTGCTATTATCTGTTTCTGTGTTATATTCCAAAGATAACCCTTGTTTCCGTGAGAACGGGAAATCGGGTCGTCTCAGTAGTATTAGTATTAATTTATTTGAATAAATTTAGACAATAAATACTCATTAATTTATCTAATAAATTGTAACAGCCTTCATTTTACATATCGGAAGATCGTAAAATATTTTTATTTTATTCCCTGAGGGTTGGACCATTCTCATTTTTTAATATGTTGCTTATGGAGATGTGAGACATGTCCGTAATTTTTACTGATTTTGTTTGTGACCATTTTGCCCTTGTCAGTCTTTTACAGAGCATAACTTTTGACTCATGTCAAATCAGAGGGTGAGACTTATGCCATTGGAAAGAAATTGATGTTTGCCTTTCCGTAGAGTGGTTAAATTAAGGGTTTGACTTAGCGGTTTGGGAGAAATCGTTATTTTAAGGTTTTTCAGTTGGTTGTTCAAGTTTGGAGAGCCTAATGGGTTGAACTGGGGAGGCCCATTAATGGGTTGGTGGAAACTATAAATAGGGGGTGATAGGCATGGAGAATAGGTTACTTCTCCCATTCTTTCATTTGGAGACCTTGTGCCTCTTCTTCCTTAACACCTTTCCACCATTAAAAATCCAAATCTAAGGAGGGAAATCATAGATCTACAACATTGGAGGCTAGATCTACATCAAGGGTGAATTCATCGGATCGAGGAGTCTTTGTTCGAATTGCTTGTTGTCCGGATTCATAATCTTATCATTTTAGCTTGTATTAGAGAATCCGTGAGTGGATTACATCTCTCACATGAATTCAATAAAGTGTATGAGTAGTAGATCATGTTTTCCATCAAATTCAAGTGTTTTTTTTCCTTAGATCTATGCATTGATAAGTTCATTTTCATATAGATCACCCTAGGATCTGATTTAGCAAGTTAGATAGGTAATTTCTATCATATTTCATACGAATGTGCAAGTTAGACCCATGGTTCTTGTACATATGCATATTTGTGGTGATTTTGGTGAATTTGACATTATGCTTGGTAGAATTGTCATATTGATGACATTGTTGATTTCATAACATGCTTGTAATCCTTTTTGATGAATTGGATGAGTTAGTTTCGCCGGATTTATCGTTTGGTGAAGTTTTGGTCGAAATCGAAGTTGAATAGCAATCTGCAGCTTTTGGATCGGCCATAATTTGGATCGGCCATAGGTTGGATTGGCCATAAGTTGGGTCGGCCTAGTCAGAAGACGTGGGTTGGCCTAGTTAGAAAACGTGGGTCAGCCTAGTCATTCAAAGGTAGGTCGGCCTAGTCATTCAAAGGTGGGTCGGCCTATTCAGGAGAAGTTGGGTCGGACCAAAGTTGGGTCGGACTAAAGTTGGGTCGGACATAAGTTGGGTCGGCCTATTCTGGTCAGCCATTTTTGCCATTTCTGGTCGGCTATTTATAGTCGGACATTTCCGGTGATGATGTGACTTCAAAGTGAATTCAATTGGGAAGTTAGGAAGTGTTGAAAATTGTTTGTTGTTCATTGTATGCAACAAATGGGGAGTCAACTCAAGGATGTATTGAGTTCATGTGAAGTGATAGCTCTAAGGTGTTCTGAGCTAATTAATAGTCGTAATTGATAACGACTAAAGAGACGAAGGCCGAGGAATTATCGTTGTCATAGGTTCTAGCGGACTCAAAGAAGAGGTACAATTGAAGACCAATTGTAGGTTGAGTTCCTTGGGCGTCGTGTATAGCCTAGAGCGTGTAGCACGTGTTGAGTATAGCATGTAGAGTTTTTCTAGAACCGGGGGGTCGTGTGTGGTCCTTGACAATTGATGGTAAATTGTTAGCCAATCATACGATAACGAGGGTTCCAAAGCAAGGTTGGCGGTGATAACCAGAGTTAGTCATGGACGTTTGAATGCATGTTGTGATCATGATTGAGTTGCTTTGCCATATATGAATGGATGCTTTAATTGTCGTGACTGAATTGTTATTCCTTTGGCTTTATGGATTGTAAAGGCTATCACTGTCATGTAATGGGGAAGGAAATTGGGAGTTCTTCTCTGTAGCTGGATAGATTATTTGATTATTTACCCATTCTCATATACTTTATTGATGAAGTTTTTTAGTTGTTTTATCGCTCACTAAGAGTGTTGTCTGACTCAAGGTTTTATGATTCCTCTTATTACCTTGGGCTGTTCATCCGGTTGCGGATGGGTAGACTAAGTAACAGGTGGCAGATATTGCTTTAGTAAGGACGACGATACTGATCGATGGCGAGCAGGAGGCTCACGCGCCAGTTTTATTACTATCTAGTATTTTTTTCCGCTGTTTGCTATTTCTGTAAGTGTTGTAGTGATGCAAATTGTACAAACACTATTGTTGTTATCCACGTGTATGGGAAATACTTTCTGGTTGTCATGAAATTTTGGTGTTTTCTACTTCGCTATCACTACATGTTGTATATGTTCTGTTATATTTTATCCTTGCGCTGTGAGTTTACGACAGGTCCCTCTTATGTATCATGCTTTGATGACCGTCCATAGCTGCCTGGCACACCTTTCAGCTCATTATTCCTCTTGTTTAGTGCTAGGGTTGTGGGCGGTTGTCACATTTGGTATCAGAGCTCTGGTCAACGATTGTGGCCAAAGTTCAAAAACGGAATTACGTATGAGAGACGTATTTGTAGATTTCAGTTGGATATTTACTATATGTATTAGCATATATATAGTAGTAGCGTTTGTACTTCTTTATTAGTTTATCTTGTAAGCGAACTAATCATTATATTTTAGATTTAGAATGAGTCATCAAACCTTTAGGAGTGAGTTTGGAACTGGAGGAGTAGGAGAAGGAAGCCAATTAGGAGATTTAGCAGTTGCACCGGAATACCTGGTCATGTTTGGGGCGGCCATGATGGCAGCCGCTATGTTAAGGATACCCATTCCAGAAGCAGCAGTGAAGCATGGTGTTCCTGTGCAAGTACCAAAAAGGTATTCTACTAAGCGATAGAGGGAATATTCTCCTATGGATGAAGAAACCTTTATTAGCCCCAGTGTTAATAAGAAGAAAAGCAAGAAGAAGAAATTTAAGAAGAATGTCACTTGCTTTAATTGTCAATTGGAAGTTCATTATGCCAAGCTAAAAACCGAAAGGAAGTGCTTTGAATGCGGCAAGCCTGGACATAAGAAGAAAGACTGTCCGGACCTTCCAAAGAATAAGCAACCGAAGGAAGCATGTGTTGTGGAAGCTATCCCAGTTTCCTATTGCATTCCTGATGAGGGTTAAGTGAAGTTGTGGTTGGTTTAGATGTGCTCTCTATCGGTGAAGCTTGTTTAAGTTCTATTCAGTACTTGAGAATTGCCTTCTTTTACTTATAATGAGATTGTATGCCAAATAGGTTTGGAACTTGAAGTTGTAATAGACCTTTAGTTGTAACCAATCTATTATGGGTTCATCTGCTCTTTGCATACTTAGTGGATCTAGTATTGTTTGATCAAGGATGCTCATTTATGAGTGGTTGCTTGGTTGTAACTTCGCTGGGCTTGGGATCATCTTGGGCATGGATTGGCTTAAGAGGTATGCGGCAAGGGTGAATTAGGAGAAGCTAGAGGTGAGAGTCGGGGATGTGGAAGGGTGAAAAGTGTTGATAAAGAGTAAGCGTGAAGAGGGTGTCTTCATTAGCTATCTATATTTGCTCGTGATTCCACAAGAAGACTTTTCATCTGTGTTGATCGCTAATGAGTATAAGGATATCTTTGACGAGGTCCAAGGGTTGCCGCCGCACCTTAAGATCGAGTTTAGGATCTATTTAGTCGAGGGAGTAAGACCAATCATTATGCCTTTTAGGCGGATGACGTGTAAGAACCCGTTACTTCCGCATGAAGGAAAGAGCGGATACTTTGAGAACAACACACAAAAGAACGCAGACGGAAGAACATTTCATTGTATATTACAACAATTCCATCAGAATACAAGAATATACAGAGTATGAATGAATATACATTCGATAAATATCAGAGATTACAATAAATTACATAGCAGCGGAAAATAATACAAAACACAACTGAAAGTAATACACGGATACAGAGCTTTCCGAGCATCGTTCCAGTTGTAAATCAGGATCCTGTGAATATAAATCTGCAAAACCAAAACTACTAGCTGCCCATGTCGAAAATAGGGGCACCCAGAGTTTAGGTTAAAACAATAAACTCCAGGTCAGTCATGTGACTGGTGTGAGAACTAAAACAGTTATTTAAAACTTTACTTTAAAAGAGAGTAATTCAAGGGACCATGCCGTATAATACGGAACGGGCTTCCTCCCAAGAATACCAGTGCATAGAATAAACAACGCAATGCTTTTTTGAAAAATGAAGCTATTATAAGACCCAGGTCCTATCACACAATGCAACGCAAGCCGGAGGATAGGGTTTTCCCTTATAATAGCCAAACATGCTTGGTACGTTTAAAACAAATCATTTGATACTATAATAAGTGTATAGTGTCAAAACAATTTCAAACATAAATATAAATCATAGACGGCATAAGCGCCCCATCCCACTATGTCGCCATACTAGGCTCTACAAATAAAACCGAAATACACGTATTGGAAATTGGATTTCCTTCATGAGTCGAGGCAAGGGGCAAGCTCCTCTCCGCTTTCGAGACAATCTAGCAAATTTCCCAGGACTACACACTCTGGGCAATCCTTGGTTCTTCAGGGCCGGTCCTCTCTTACGTTTGAGGATTGGCAATTCCTGAACACACGTTTCCCGGTCCTTACAGACCTAAAATCGAGGCGCCTCATCCAACAACCACATAGGTGAAAAGTATATAAATGTCAGGGCTGGTAAGTCACTGACACCACCAAAGCTATAAAGAAACGTCATGCTCTCCCTGCAGTCCTTATCCCGTTTTTAACCCAAACCGAGGTGTGAGGCTCGCGAATTCACGTTATACACAAAGCTGCCACGTAACTGTGCTTTGATCATCAACCACAAGACTTTGCTTTTCAACAGAAGCCTTGATCAATTGCCACTTTGGCGTGCCACACAGGCAATTCATGCCATGCGACTGATGTCCATCGATATGCAACCTCTGAGCTCGTACGTCTCAGAGAAGGGCGTTAAGCAAAAGAATAAATTCTCCGTCGCCAAACAGATGTATATTTAATAGAGATCAATCAACACAGAATAAAATCCAATGTCAGACATATAGTCCATTTACAAGTCCATTCTGGGTTTGAACGAAACCGGAGGCACTTTCCTTGCATATCCATCGATCTCCAAGTACGTCTGGACGATCACCAACTGATTCCCTCATCTTGGGTGTATAGCCCAATCAAGATCATCAGTAATCACCCAAACGATGTGAAGACTTTCGGTCTTCAACCACCGTCTTCATCTTCGACTTATCGTCGAATTGGTTATTCAGAATGGGTATAAACCCGACCTTTCCGAACAATCCGCGTATATTATAAACAAATGTTACAAAAACACAACATACGCCTCATTCCAATTCATTAGTTACTAACTGTAAATCAGTAAGAGAGCAATTCCCCAAATATTAACCCCGAAGGCCGAAACCAACATCAGACCAATACCCAAGAAACCATTCTTCTTAACTAACCTCCAGCTAGTTTCTAAATTTCACATTCTTAGGGAAAGGTTCCCATTAATTTTATCAAAGATAAATTCTTTAAAATTTATTCTTTAATCTTCCATTGGATGTCATATCAAACCAAATTATGGTTTTCCAAACTAGTCGAGATTAGCGAACCAAACCGAAGTAATTATTTATTTTATTTCCCAATCCCAACCTATTCATCCCATGAAGCAAAACTGGTAATACTCCATACCTAATACCACGGTGTTATCTGTAAAATTAATTACCATTTCACGTTCAAATCTAATTAAAGAT
Source organism: Allium sativum (assembly GCA_030737875.1). Lineage (NCBI taxonomy): Eukaryota > Viridiplantae > Streptophyta > Magnoliopsida > Asparagales > Amaryllidaceae > Allium > Allium sativum. Next base: position 398,482,366 of record CM060916.1, read on the forward strand.
TTGACTATCGTTTTGGAGCAAAACTGGTAATACTCCATTCTCGCTCACGTTCTAAATTTGATAATTTAAATTATCAATTCACATTTCAATCTAATTACAGATTCATTAAAACTCCTTTTACTGGGTTAAAGAGCTAGTGTCATTTAAAACACAGTTCACGACAAACCCAAATCACATTCTATTTATTATCGGGTTAAAGAACAAGTGTCATTTAAAACACCGTTCACGATAAACCCGCAAATCAATTCTATTTACAACCCATTTCAAATCTAATTTATTTATTTAAAAATAAATGGGTTTTAATTTTAGTTCAAAACTAGTTCATTTCGATAAAAATATATTTTTATCTTTTCAAATATGGAGTTTTTCATCCCAATTTTTCCCAAATCATTTCTTATGATTTTACACAAATTATTACTATTTTTAATAATTTTATCAAGGCCCGTACAGTCGATTTCCAACAACGGCCATCGAACTGCACTTATAGCGACCTTTTCCAAATTTGATTTGGACGTATCTTCAAATCCAACTATTAGATTTCAAATTTCTAATATTCGTTAGAAAGCTCTTTTCGATATGAACCCAACGGTTCCGGTTTTAGGAGAATCCGACAGTCGGATCTCCCGTAATGTCCGTTCGAAGTCAATGGTCGAAATTTTTGAACTGCCGCGGCGCGGCACGTTCTATTCTGGCCATTATATTATATATATAATATATATTTCGTCGATTTCTATTTAAAACGAATTTTATAAATAGTTTTAAATTCGTTACAAAAACATTTCAACTTCTATTTCCAATTCAAATCAAAATTGAATTTTTCCTTATAGATTCGTTTTAAAATTCATTTAAATTCAATTCAGATTTCAATTTAATTTGAATTCATTTCAAATTGATTTTCTCCTATTTCGATTCGTTCTCAATTCAATTTGGATTCATTTTCTATTCGAATTCTTTTGTATTCAATTCAATTCAAATTCTTTTTCTATTCAATTCAATTCGAATTCGTTTTCAATTCAATTCGAATTCGTTTTCTATTCAATTCAATTCAATTCGAATTCGTTTTCTATTCAATTCAATTCAATTCGAATTCGTTTTCTATTCAATTCAATTCGAATTCGTTTTCTATTCAATTCAATTTGAATTCGTTTTCTATTCAATTCAATTCGAATTCGTTTTCTGTTCAATTCAATTCGAATTCGTTTTCTGTTCAATTCAATTCGAATTCGTTTTCTATTCAATTCAATTCGAATTCGTTTTCTATTCAATTCAATTCGAATTCGTTTTCTATTCAATTCAATTCGAATTCGTTTTCTATTCAATACAATTCAAATTCGTTTTCTATTCATTTCAATTCAAAAACGAATATAATCGATATAAATATCGTTCGCGTCAAAATAGCACATCTCTAATCAACACTGCTTTATATATTTCAATAATCTTGTTATTCTATTCAATAAATGAATATTTATTCTATTCAATACATGAATCTATATTTTTGTCAACACATGACTAATCTCAACGAATGAGTACTATCCACGTGTGACTATTTTTGTTGTTTAATATATTTTATAAAAATTATGGTATCTATCTTTTGATTTCAAATCAGACTCCAACCGTAAATTAGTAAGAGAACGATTCCCTGAATATTAACCCCGAAGGCCGAAACCATCATCAGATCAATATCCAGGAGACCACTCATCTCATCTATTTTCCAGTTAATTTCTAATTTTATATATGATAAAGATGTAAATTTTATTGTTAAAATATTTCGTTCAACACATGACTAATCTCAACGGATGAGTACTGTCAACGCATGAACCTTTATTTTATAAAGATAAAGATGTAAATTTTATTGTTAAAATACTTCGTTCAACACATGACTAATCTCAACGGATGAGTACGGTCAACACATGAACCTTTATTTTATAATATTCTTTATTTTCTAAATTAGAATGAGGCCCAATCAATTACCATATAAAGTTAATTATATGGATTCCATACAACACATGTATATAATAGCAACGATAAATAATCAACCATCATCCAAAGTGCACTACACTGTATAAGCATCAAATATAGATATCTAACGCTTATAACAGCCTGTCGATCCATTGATCGACATAAAACTAATTATTAGGATTAGTGTATGTTATATATTATCCCAATACCCGTGTGGGGTTTCAAATCAACAAACACAGATTTTTATTTGTGCAGTTGGGCGATATGTAAAATTTATCGTCCCAATCAATGTCCTTCAAATAGGTGTACATAAACAAACCGTCTGGTTTGTAAATGAATATTTATTTATTCACATTCACGTTAAAAATTATTTTTTTAACGACCAAATTATTTTATTCAACCTATGAATATATTTTATTATCTATTTCACATCAACATCACAAACAATTTTCCACAACACATCAATCAAACAAACAAGCCATCCATGGTCTGTGGATGACGGGTGTCGGGTGCTGCTAAGCACCGTCTGCATCCTAGTATATATATATAACTAGAAAAAGAGATTGAAGAGTGAGAAATTCTCACCAAAGCTATCCCAACTCCACGACACTTCCAATGTAGAAAATCTTGTCATTCTCGCCTTTTGTCACTTTCGTTGCCCGTAGCCACTACATATATAAAAATCACAATTTTATATTCTTGTTATGTATATAAAAATCATATTTTTATAATTACTCTATATGGATAAAAATTCTATTTTTACATCGCTACAATATAGATAAAAATTCTATTTTTACACCGCTACTTTATAGATAAAAATTCTATTTTTATATCGATGTTCATATAATAACGATTATATTTTTATCACGCTATTCTCTATATAAAATTTCGCCTTTTCAAATATAAAGATTTAATTTTTATTTCATCACTATAAAAATCACATTTTAATTTCAACTTATATATAATAAAAATTATATTTTTATTCTTTCTACTTCATAAAAATCGTATCTTTACCTTGCTGTTACTATAAAGATCACATCTTTATTACTCTACTATATAAAAATCGCATCTTTATTATTTCTACTATATAAAAATCGCATCTTTATGATTTCCACTATATATAAATCGCATCTTTATGATTTCCACTATATAAAAATCGTATCTTTATGATTTCCACTATATAAAAATCGTATTTTTAACCTTCTACCATAATAAAGATTATACCTTTAATATAGATACTATATAAACCCCAATTTTTATCAACTAATAATCTCTCCCTTTCATTGCTATATGTATAAAACTGATTTCATTCATTCAAAACTGCACTCACAAATTAAAATTGGTTTTATAACTAAATAAACAAATAAAAATCACCTTGGTTTGCTCGATGGAGGGCTTGGCGGAGGGGGGGACTGTGGGCTATCGAATCAGAAGGGAAAGGAGGAGAGGAAGGTGCGGAGGAGGGGGAGGCGGAAGAAGAGGCAGAGGAGGGTGGCGGATCGGGTTCCAGGGGGCTAGGGTTGCGGTTTTACGAAGGGGAGAGGGACAGAGGGGCGGAGGAGAAGGGGGTAGAGGGGCGGAGGAGAAGGGGGTATCGGCGCCAGGGCGCGGCGGCCCTGGTGACAGCGGTCTGCCATCCCCCCCCCCGGACGTTTGCTCTCTTTTTTTTCGTTCTATATTGAACTGATAAGGAGAAGGGAGGGTATGTGTATAAATATAAATATATTATTTTATTTTAAATTTCAAAAAGTTGACTTTTTTATTCGACATCTAAACAAGGCCCACTGCTTGTCGTTCATAGCTAATTACCCTCATCCCGAACACAATGGGATACGTATCGTAGGCTGATTCGGTCCTTTCGATCAGTTTTCGTCAAATTTACATTTAAATCATTATATTGAATTTTAAACGTACATTTCAATTTACTAGGATCACATACTAACCAGAAAAATTCCAGAAAAATATTTTCTAGCTTCGTATTGACGATACAGTCCTAACAAAACTAATTTAGTCGAATTCTAAGACCGTCTGAAAAATGGCCATTTTCCAGTCGATTTAAATCAACTGAAACTGGTCAAACACGTTTTCCTTTGGCACGCTCACATATTGATTCGAAAAATTATGAAATTTGGAATCTAGCAATAACTTGACATCACGGATCTAACAAAAGTGGTTTCGTCGAAAACCGAGGTCGTTTGCAAAATTCCCATTTTTAAGGGCCTAAATTTCATAACGACTATTCAGAATTTTCAACTGGGCATAACTATTTATCCCCGCTATGAAATTTTGATTTTTCGGATTCGTTGGTAAGATATTCACAAATAGATTCTAATATTTTTGGTTTCGCCAAAATCCGGTTTATTTTGCACCCGGTACATTCATTTGAAGTTTGAAATCGAATTATCGAGCTACCACACCATTTTCAATTCCTTTTATAATTATAAATAATTATTTATATTCTAACGATGACGTATATAAATATATACGTCGAATTATATTCAAAATAAATTTCTCGTCGATATTATTTAAAATAGTCATTTTTAATAAACAAAATTGGCTAAAATTGGCAAAATAAAAATTTTAAACTGGCTCGCATTTCCGGGTTATTACATTCTCCCCCACTTAAAACTTTTCGTCCCCGAAAAGGAACAAAGTCGAAAGTGGTTTGATTAATCAACTCGACGTTCGATCTGGCTTCCATTCTCCAACTTTTCAGTTTCTGAAAATTTTCAAATTCTTCAAAAATTTGGCTAACACCCGGAATTTTCGAAAAATTTCGCCATAACCTCCTTTGTACGGAGAGAGGTTTGGAAATTTATTGGGTCGTATTAGGTACCCAATAAATCCTAATAAACATACACATATTTATATTGATATATTCTGGTGTTTACAGGGGAGCGTGTATTGATAATAACTCCAGAGAATAAATTCTCGTCACCCTATCAAAGCCTGAGGGAGTGTGTATTTTAAATGCTCCAGAGGATAAATCCTCGTCACCTCGTCCCGTGTGGGAAATAAATAGTCCATGTGCCATATCTAATAACTAGAGAGATGTGATTATTGTCAACTCTAGACCCGTGTGGGGTTTTTTTATTAATCTGGCAATTTTATCGTTACAATTTAAATAGTCCATATCAGTCATCGGTTCAACCTGTAAAATATAGTCATCGCCATACACGCCTCTTGCTCGTATGGTAAATCTTCCACCTCGTCACACAAGCTCCAAATGCTTATGTGGTATATGATGGAGTATGCCTATCTTTAGAAGTATGCCATGTAATGTAGTTAAAAATTAATAGTTGCTATCCTATGACGATGTTTACTATTTCACACAGAATAACCAGCACTCCGCATCCAATGGCATTCACAGGAGTTGATATAATAATATTTCGCTTCCAACTCACTAAGGTTTACCTATTTGTCGGGCACGCAAATAAAATCTTTACTCAACAGCTATCCAATTTCCTGTTCAAACATATATAATGCACAAGTATATATTTCTAACTATTTTCTAATCAGTTCAATGAGATGCCCCCAAACCCCGTACTGACGGTGGAAAGGGTAATCCTTGGAATATAACACAGAAACAGATAATAACAGAACATAATTTAATAAATACACCAGATAATGTATAGTAGAATACACTGGATAAACGTAATCATCAGAGTTACACAGTATACAGGATCATACTTAGTACAAGTACAGTCCAGCTATACATAAATGTCTACAGCGGAAAAACAAACAAAATATGTACAATAGGAGATGAACAGCATAAAAAGAGATAAATGATAGAATCCATCTTCAGCTCCAGCTATCCAGAAAGAACTGGCTAAACCGAAATACAAGGCTGCCCGTGTAGAAAAAGGGGCACCCGAGTTTGAAAGTGAAACAAACTACGAGTCAGTCATGGGACTGGTATGAGAAATCTACTCAACACATTTAAAATATGGCAAATCACAGGACCACGCCACTTTCGTGGAACGGGTTTACTCCATTGGATTGTCAGTGCTTTAAAACAAATCATTCTTTTAAACATCGCTATGCTTTTTATAAAAATGAAGCCATTATAAGACTTAGTTCCCATCACACAATGCAACGCAAATCGGAGGATAGAGTTTTTACCTTATAACGGCCAAAATATGCTTGATACGAATAAAACAAAGGCATTTGATATTATTACTAGTGTTTATATGTTTTGAAAACAATTTCAAATCATAACTATCAATCATAGACGGCATTAATGCCCCATACCACTATGTCGCCATATATAGGTATACAATCAAAATCGCACAGTCACGTATTTGGAAATTGGATTTCCGTCATGAACCAAGGCAAAAGATAGTCCTTACCGAATTCGAGACTGCCTAGCCCGAGTCTCAGGATCAGAACGCATCGACCCTTGGATCGTCAGGGCCGGTCCACACGGAGTGGATTAAAATGCCTGAACACTATGTTTCCCTGCCCTTTGGGGTGTAAGCGAGCCAACAAATGACTCCATCGAACCCGGATCGTCCAATCAAACCAAGGCGCCTCGCAACAGCAACAACCACATAAGTCAAACTCATCAGGGCGTATAAAACCACTGACACAACTTCTAGATAGGAGGAAACGCAGGCCCTCCCTGAGGTCCTTTCTCCCGTTTCTGGTTCATACTGGGGTGTGAGGTTCGCGATTTCACGTTATACACAAAGCTACGCCATATAGGCGGTGCTTTGATCATCACCACAAGACTTTGCTTTTCAACAGAAGCCCTGATCACTGCATCTTAGAATGCCACACAGGCAATTCACACCGTGCAACTGATAGCTATCAATCACACAGAATAAATTCCAATGTCAGACACACTTTCCATTTGCAAGTCCGTTCTGGGTCTGAACGAAACCGGAGGCACTAAATACCTCGCAAACCCATCGATCACCACGTACGTCTGGACGATCACCACTCATTATCCATATTTCGGGATGCCTCCCAATCAGGACCTCGGTTACCATCCAAACGAGGTGAAGATCTCCGGTCTTCGACCACCGTCTTCATCTTCGATTTCTTATCGTCGATTTAGTTATTCAGAATGGGATAAACCCGGACTTTCTGAGCAACTCGGGTATATAATAAACAAGTGCAACACTAACATACACACGCATCATTTCAATTCATTAGTCACTAACCGTCAATCAGTAAGAGAACGATTTCCCAAATATTAACCCCGAAGGCCGAAACCAACATCAGATCAACACCCAGGAAACCATTCGACTTAGCCAACCTTCAGTTAATTTCTAAATTTCACATCCATATCGTTTATAATATTTTATAACGATTTATCCCTATTTTTATTTATTTTAAAATAGCCAATTTATTCAAAACGACGCTTCGGGCCATAACGCGGCCGTGGCACTGTTTTTCTTCAGATTTGATTTACACATATCTGAAAATCTAACTGTTGGATCTTCACAAAATTTACATAATTAGAATGATCTTTTCAAAACGAATCCAACGGTTCCAGTTTCGGGAAAATCCGATGGTCGGATCTCCCGGTATAATCATTTGAAGTTTCGATTTCAAAATACGAACTACAGCGTCGTTATCGATTAATTATATATATATATATATAATCGATTCTGGCGTTGTTTTTCTTCAGATTTGAATTAAACATTCCAGACAATCCAACCGTTGGATTTTTACAAAGTTGGTGCCGTTGGAAAGATATTTCCAAAGCGAACCCAACGGTTGCGATTTCAGGAAAATCCGATGGTCGGATCTCCCAGTATAATCGTTTGAAATCACGGTTTCAAAATATGAACTGCAGCTTCGTTATTCGATATATTTTAATTCTATTTATATATATATCGATTCTTCAATTTCAAAGCTACATTCTTTTCATACATTTGATAAAAATGATATTTTTATCTAATTGTCTTCTATTTCAACACTTCACTATATTCAACAATTCATGTATATAATAAAAATGTGATTTTTATTGTAAAACAATTCATTTCAAAACACTATTATTTTATATAGTTCATATAGGTAATAAAATTAGGATTTTTATTATAAAACAATTTATTTCAAAAGGAGATTATTTTATATAGTTCATATAGATGATAAAAATGTGATTTTTATTATAAAACAATTTATTTCAAAAATATGAATACCATTCAACACATGAATTTCAATTCAACGAATGGATATCGATTCAAGACATGAAGGTTTTCTATAGCTTATATATATAGATAAAAATGTGATTTTTATATTTAAAACACGAACACCATTCAACACATGAATTTCTATCCAACGAATGAATATCGACTCAACACATGAAGGTTTTCTATTCAATGAATAAATATAGTTTCAACAAATGAAAATAATTCAAACACATGAATATTATTCAAAATTTCGGCAGCATAACGGCAGGGTAGTTAAAACCGGGACCGTCCCTAGTACGGCTCCTCGCTCTACCTTAAAACCTCGCGGTTTTTGACAATGGGGAATCATGCACCTAGTTCGCATGCAGGCGGCATGTATATTTATTTCATTTCCACAAACTAATCCTATGTGGTTTCAACCAAATATTTCTCAACCACAAATGGGTATTTTTCAACCACAATCAATCAATATCAACCACAAACAATTCCAACCAACCATTCGCTATCAATCAATTTTCACACCAATCACAACCAATAAATATCGTCCATGGTTTGTGGACGAGGGGCGTATATATATATATATACATATATATATATATAGCAATTCTCTTCTATTTCAACACATATATAATTTTTACAACGCCTATATAACTTATACATCGAACGTAAAACTTATACAACGCTTATACAAGGGGTGTACAACGCTTATATAACTCATACATCGACTATATAATTTATACATCGTCGTTTTCCATATCGTTTATAAATTAGAAATCTCACATTGGGTTCCACTCAACCAAAAATTGCAGAAGGCTCAGAAAAATATGCGGTCTCTTCTAGAATGTAGAAGACGTCCACACGAGTCCACTGTCTCTTGTTTCACTGAATTTCGTCCACACAGCAAAAAGATATGATTTTTCAAAGTTTGCAACGATTTAAAAGTATTAAAACTGTTGAAAATAAATCTGGCCGTATACCTTTCAATATGGTTCAAAACTAGGTTTGATCTTTTCTCACAATCCAAAGCACGATATGCCGATCAGCCTAAGCCACGTCGACGAGCTTGGAGAGGCGTGCCTGCACCCCTGACAGCGGCGAACTCGGCGGCGGCGAGGAAGAGAAAATCGGCCGCGAACGGAGCGACTTTGGGGAGGTGCTGCGCAGTGATTCCTCGACGATAGAGGGCAAACTTAGTATGGATTTGAAGAGGAGATTCAGATCTTCAAAAAACCCAATTGTGTCGATCGATTCCGTTGAGCCGATTCGCCGTAATCGAGGTGGGAAGAACGGAGAATGTTTCCGCCGTGTATTGTTTATCGGGGAGAGAGAAGACGGGAGGGTTCTGACGTGGACAAATAGGTTTTTTTTATTTATAAAGTTTTAAAATCCGAAAATACCCCTTGCCTCTTGCGAACCCCAATCCAAACCCAACGACTGTCATTCCTAGCGTTTTACCCCCATTCCGAACACAATGGGATATGTTTCGAAGGCCCATTCGAATGTTTCAGTCAGTTTTCCTTCAAATTAAAATATAAAACATTCAATATTCAATTTGAACGTACATTTCAATTTGCCAGGGCCACAAACTGATTCGAAAAATTCCAGAAAAATAAATCTGTCTATGTTTTGACGATACGATCCCAACAAAACTAGTTTCGTCGAATTTTGAGACCGTTTGCAAAAAGGCCCATTTCTGGTCGATCCAATTTAACTGTAATTGACCAAAACACGTTTTACTTTGCCACGCTCACATACTAGCTTCAAAAATTATGAAATTTGAAACATAGCAATAACTTCACATCCCGGATCCAACAAAAGTAGTTTCGTCGAATTCCGAGGTCGTATGCAAAATGGCCAATTTCACGGGCTATATAAATTCCATTGCGACCTTTCTGAAAATTCATTTGGCCATAACTTTTGCTTTCCGCTATGAAACTTCGATTTTTCAGATTCGTTAGAAAGGTATTCACTAACATATTTAAATATTTTTGGTTTCACTCAAATCCGTTTTGTTTTGCACCCGGTACAGTCCGATAAAGTTTGAATTCAAATTTTGAAACTACCGCGCCATTTCAGGCCTTGTTTATAATTATAATTAATTATATTCGTTTTCAAACATCGATTCAAACTCACTTTTCATTGCTATTATTTAAAATATTTATTTTAAATATTTAAAATCCATTATTTTAGCCAATTTAAAATTTTTAAATTGGTTCAGATTTTCTGGGTCGTTACATTCAATGTGTGATTTAATTGAATAAATTTGTTCTGGTTTTTATTGTTGATATTCTAATCTTCTCTAAATCAAAGGCCGAAAAGGAACATAACGATGGAAGCCGAAAAGGAACGAAGCCGAAAGTTGTTTAACAAATCAACTCAACTTCCATTATTTTGACTACGGCTTAAGTTCTTCAACTTTTCAGTTTCTAAGAACTTTTCAAATTTTTCAAAAATTTGGCTAACACCCTAAATTTTCGAAAAATTTCGCCATAACCTCCCCTGCACCGGGAGCAATGGGAAAATTCCGAAATTGCCATATAGGCCTTCTGATCTCAAAAAGAAAAAGGAAAAGCCAATCGGCTCATAAAATCATCATCACCCAAATAAAACAGTAAATTATAGTAAATATGTACCTATTTGTCGGGCAAACAAATTTTATTCTCTGCTCTAGCCTCCTTGCTATGACCTGTTCAATGTAAGTACATGTATATGCAAGCAAATGCGACCAATTTTCAATACAATTCAATATGTGATTTAATTAGGCTAAATGGTTCAAAATTATCAAATAATTAAACAACAAACACAATCAGCAATCAATTAGTGGATTATCGTTTCAAATTTATAATTTTGATACATATACAGAAAATCATGTTTTTGATGCCAAATCTCAACAATAAACCTATCTAGTTTTGGTTCTCACACCAGTCTAATGGAAATATATAGATATCACACCTTCGAAACACGAAAATAAATACTGGTGATGGCGCGCCATCATCAGAATCATGTCCGGGCGACTAGAGTGTGATTCTACATCTATCCAGTATATTAAAACTTCGAATATACGTTCATGACGCATATATGCAGAACCTTTGTATACTAGATTGTCCAAATTCAATATAAATAAATATTCAAATACGTAGAAAACAATTTAAATTTTCTAAACAAAATTGTTTTCATTTGAAAAAATATACTGTTCACACTCGTTCTAGGATACTACTGATCCTATCTCTAACGAGTCATTCTAATTGGATATTACTAATCCAATATCTGATGAATTCTTTCGTTTGGTTCTAATGTGTCTTGTTCTCGAGCTCTGTAAACCAAAGCTCTGATACCACTGTAAGAACCCGTTACTTCCCCGTGAAGGAAAGAGCAGATACTTTGAGAACAACACACAAAAGAACGTAGACGGAAGAACATTTCATTGTATATTACAACAATTCCATCAGAATACAAGAATATACAGAGTATGAATGAATATACATTCGATAAATATCAGAGATTACAATAAATTACATAGCAGCGGAAAATAATACAAAACACAACTGAAAGTAATAAACGGATACAGAGCTTTCCGAGCATCATTCCAGCTGTAAATCAGGATCCTGTGTATATAAATCTGCAAAACCAAAACTACTAGCTTGCCCGTGTTGAAAATAGGGGCACCCAGAGTTTAGATTAAAACAATAAACTCCAGGTCAGTCATGTGACTGGTGTGAGAACTAAAACAGTTATTTAAAACTTTACTTTAAAAGAGAGTAATTCAAGGGACCACGCCGTATAACACGGAACGGGTTTCCTCCCAAGAATACCAGTGCATAGAATAAACAACGCAATGCTTTTTCGAAAAATGAAGCTATTATAAGACCCAGGTCCCATCACACAATGCAACGCAAGCCGGAGGATAGAGTTTTCCCTTATAATAGCCAAACATGCTTGGTACGTTTAAAACAAATCATTTGATACTATAATAAGTGTATAGTGTCAAAACAATTTCAATCATAAATATAAATCATAGACGGCATAAGCGCCCCATCCCACTATGTCGCCATACTAGGCTCTACAAATAAAACCGAAATACACGTATTGGAAATTGGATTTCCATCATGAGTCGAGGCAAGGGGCAAGCTCCTCTCCTCTTTCGAGACACTCTAGCAAATGTCTCAGGATTATACACTCTGGGCAATCCTTGGATCTTCAGGGCCGGTCCTCTCTTACGTTTGAGGATTGGCAATTCCTGAACACACGTTTCCCGGTCCTTACAGACCTAAAATCGAGGCGCCTCATCCAACAACCACATAGGTGAAAAGTATATAAATGTCAGGGCTGGTAAGTCACTGACACCACCAAAGCTGGAAAGAAACGTCGTGCTCTCCCTGCAGTCCTTATCCCGTTTTTAACCCAAACCGAGGTGTGAGGCTCGCGAATTCACGTTATACACAAAGCTGCCATGTAAGTTGTGCTTTGATCATCAACCACTAGACTTTGCTTTTCAACAGAAGCCTTGATCAATTGCCACTTAGGCGTGCCACACAGGCAATTCATGCCATGCGACTGATGTCCATCGATATACGACCTCTGAGCTCGTACGTCTCAGAGAAGGGCTTTAAGCAAAAGAATAAATTCTCCGCCGCCAAACAGATGTATATTTAATAGAGATCAATTAACACAGAATAAAATCCAATGTCAGACACATAGTCCATTTACAAGTTCGTTCTGGGTCTGAACGAAACCGGAGGCACTTTCCTCGCATATCCATCGATCTCCAAGTACGTCTGGACGATCACCAACTGATTCCCTCATCTTGGGTGTACAACCCAATCAAGATCATCAGTAATCACCCAAATGATGTGAAGACTTCCGGTCTTCAACCACCGTCTTCATCTACGACTTATTGTCGAATCTGTTATTCAGAATGGGTATAAACCTGGCCTTTCCGAACAATCCGTGTATATTATAAATAAATGTTACAAAAACACAACATACGCCTCATTCCAATTCATTAGTCACTAACTGTAAATCAGTAAGAGAGCAATTCCCCAAATATTAACCCCGTAGGCCGAAACCAACATCAGATCAATACCTAGGAAACCATTCTTCTTAACTAACCTCCAGCTAGTTTCTAAATTTCACATTCTTAGGGAAAGGTTCCCATTAATTTTATCAAAGATAAATTCTTTAAAATTTATTCTTTAATCTTCCATTGGATGTCATATCAAACCAAATTATGGTTTTCCAAACTAGTCGAGATTAGCGAACCACATCGAAGTAATTATTTATTTTATTTCCCAATCCCAACCTATTCATCCCATGAAGCAAAACTGGTAATACTCCATATCTAATACCACGGTGTTATCGGTAAAATTAATTACCATTTCACGTTCAAATCTAATTAAAGATTTGACTATCGTTTTGGAGCAAAACTGGTAATACTCCATTCTCGCTCACTTTCTAAATTCGATAATTTAAATTATCAATTCACATTTCAATCTAATTACATATTCATTAAAACTCCTTTTACTGGGATAAAGAGCTAATGTCATTTAAAACACAGCTCACGACAAACCCAAATCACATTCTATTTATTATCGGGTTAAAGAACAAGTGTCATTTAAAACACCGTTCACGATAAACCCGCAAATTAATTCTATTTACAACCCATTTCAAATCCAATTTATTTATTTAAAAATAAATGGGTTTTAATTTTAGTTCAAAACTAGTTCATTTTGATAAAAATCTATTTTTATCTTTTCAAATATGGAGTTTTTCATCCCAATTTTTCCCAAATCATTTCTTATGATTTTACACAAATTATTACTATTTTTAATAATTTTATCAAGGCCCGTACAGTCGATTTCCAACAACGGCCATCGAACTGCACTTACAGCGACCTTTTCCAAATTTGATTTGGACGTATCTCCAAATCCAACCATTAGATTTCAAATTTCTAATATTCGTTAGAAAGCTCTTTTCGATACAAACCCAATGGTTCCGGTTTTAGGAGAATCCGATGGTCGGATCTCCCGTAATGTCCGTTCGAAGTCAATGGTCGAAATTTTCGAACTGCAGCAGCGCAGCGCGTTCTATTCAGGCCATTATATTATATATAATATATATTTCATCGATTTATATTTAAAACGAATTTTATAAATAGTTTTAAATTCGTTTCAAAAACATTTCAACTTCTATTTCCAATTCAAATCAAAATTGAATTTTTCCTTATAGATTCGTTTTAAAATTCATTTAAATTCAATTCAAATTTCAATTCAATTTGAATTCATTTCAAATTGATTTTATCCTATTTCGATTCGTTTTCAATTCAATTTGGTTTCATTTTCTATTCGAATTCTTTTATATTCAATTCAATTCGAATTCGTTTTCTATTCAATTCAATTCGAATTCGTTTTCTATTCAATTCAATTCAAATTCGTTTTCTATTCAATTAAAATTCGTTTTCTATTCAATTCAATTCGAATTCGTTTTCTATTCAATTCAATTCGAATTCGTTTTCTATTCAGTTCAATTCGAATTCGTTTTCTATTCAATTCAATTCGAATTCATTTTCTATTCGATTCAATTCGAATTTGTTTTCTATTCGATTCAATTCGAATTCGTTTTCTATTCGATAAATTCGAATTCGTTTTCTATTCGATTCAATTCGAATTCGTTTTCTATTCAATTCAACTCGAATTCGTTTTCTATTCAATTCAACTCGAATTCGTTTTCTATTCAATTCAACTCGAATTCGTTTTCTATTCAATTCAAGTCGAATTCGTTTTCTATTCAATTCAAATTCATTTTCTATTCAATTCAATTCAAATTCGCTTTCTATTCAATTCAATTCAAAAACGAATATAATCGATATAAATATCGTTCGCATCAAAATAGCGCATCTCTAATCAACACGGCTTTATATATTTCAATAATTCCGTTATTCTATTGAACAAATGAATATTTATTCTATTCAATACGTGAATCTATATTTTTGTCAACACATGACTAATCTCAACGAATGAGTATTATCCACGTGTGACTATTTTTGTTGTTTAATATATTTTATAAAAATTATGGTATCTATCGTTTGATTTCAAATCAGACTCCAACCGTAAATTAGTAAGAGAACGATTCCCTGAATATTAACCCCGAATGCCGAAACCAACATCAGATCAATATCCAGGAGACCACTCATCTCATCTATTTTCCAGTTAATTTCTAATTTTATATATGATAAAGATGTAAATATTATTGTTAAAATATTCCGTTCAACACATGACTAATCTCAACGGATGAGTACTGTCAACACATGAACTTTTATTTTATAAAGATAAAGATGTAAATTTTATTGTTAAAATACTTCATTCAACACAAGACTAATCTCAACGGATGAGTACGGTCAACACATGAACCTTTATTTTATAATATTCTTTATTTTCTAAATTGAAATGAGGCCCAATCAATTACCATATAAAGTTAATTATATGGATTCCATACAACACATGTATATAATAGCAACGATAAATAATCAACCATCATCCAAAGTGCACTACACTGTATAAGCATCAAATATAGATATCTAACGCTTATAACAGCCTGTCGATCCATCGATCGACATACAACTAATTATTGGGATTAGTGTATGTCGTATATTATCCCAATACCCGTGTGGGGTTTCAAATCAACAAACACATATTTTTATTTCTGCAGTTGGGCGATGTGTAAAATTTATCGTCCCAATCAATGTCCTTCAAATAGGTGTACATAAACAAACCGTCCGGTTTGTAAATGAATATTTATTTATTCACATTCACGTTAAAAATTATATTTTTAACGACCAAATTATTTTATTCAACCTATGAATATATTTTATTATCTATTTCACATCAACATCACAAACAATTTTCCACAACACATCAATCAAACAAACAAACCATCCATGGTCTGTGGATGACGGGTGTCGGGTGCTGCTAAGCACCGTCTGCATCCTAGTATATATATATAACTAGAAAAAGAGATTGAAGAGTGAGAAATTCTCACCAAAGCTATCCCAACTCCACGACACTTCCAATGTAGAAAATCTTGTCGTTCTCGCCTTTTGTCACTTTCGTTGCCCGTAGCCACTACATATATAAAAATCACATTTTTATATTCTTGTTATGTATATAAAAATCATATTTTTATAATTACTCTATATGGATAAAAATTCTATTTTTACATCGCTACTATATAGATAAAAATTCTATTTTTACACCGCTACTATATAGATAAAAATTCTATTTTTATATCGATGTTCATATAATAACGATTATATTTTTATCACGCTATTCTCTATATAAAGATTTCGCCTTTTCAAATATAAAGATTTAATTTTTATTTCATCACTATAAAAGTCACATTTTAATTTCAACATATATATAATAAAAATTATATTTTTATTCTTTCTACTTCATAAAAATCGTATATTTACCTTGTTGTTACTATAAAGATCACATCTTTATTACTCTACTATATAAAAATTGCATCTTTATTATTTCTACTATATAAAAATCGCATCTTTATGATTTCCGCTATATAAAAATCGCATCTTTATGTTTTCCACTGTGTAAAAATCTTATCTTTATGATTTCCACTATATAAAAATCGTATTTTTAACCTTCTACCATAATAAAAATTATACCTTTAATATGAATACTATATAAACCCCAATTTTTATCAACTAACAATCTGTCCCTTTCATTGTTATATGTATAAAACTGATTTTATTTATTCAAAACTGCACTCACAAATTAAAATTGGTTTTATAAGTAAATAAACTAATAAAAATCACCTTGGTTTGCTCGTTGGAGGGCTTGGCGGGGGGGGGGGGGGTTGTGGGCTATCGAATCAGAAGGGAAAGGAGGAGAGGAAGATGCGGAGGAGGGGGAGGCGGAAGAAGAGGCAAAGGAGGGTGGCGGATCGGGTTCCAGGGGGGCTAGGGTTGCGGTTTTACGAAGGGGAGAGGGACAGAGGGGCGGAGGAGAAGGGGGTAAAGGGGCGGAGGAGAAGGGGGTATCGGCGCCAGGGCGTGGCGGCCCTGGTGGCGGCGGCGGCGGCGGCGGCGGCGGTCTGGCCCCCCCGTCGTTCGCTCTCTTCTTCTTTTTTTCGTTCTATTTTGAACTGATAAGGAGAAGGGGGGTATGTGTATAAATATATAGATATTATATTATTTTTAATTTCAAAAAGTTGACTTTTTTATTCGACATCTAAACAAGGCCCACCGCCCGTCGTTCATAGCTAATTACCCCCATCCCAAACACAATGGGATACGTATCGTTGGCTGATTCTGTCGTTTCGATCAGTTTTCGTCAAATTTACATTTAAATCATTATATTGAATTTTAAACGTACATTTCAATTTACTAGGGTCACATACTAACCAGAAAAATTCCAAAAAAATATTTTCTAGCTTCGTATTGACGATACAGTCCTAACAAAACTAATTTCGTCGAATTCTGAGACCGTCTGAAAAATGGCCATTTTCCAGTCGATTAAAATCAACTAAAACTGGTCAAACACGTTTTCCTTTGCCACGCTCACATATTGATTCCAAAAATTATGAAATTTGGAATCTACCAATAACTTGACATCACGGATCTAACAAAAGTGGTTTCGTCGAAAACCGAGGTCGTTTGCAAAATTCCCATTTTTAAGGGCCTGAATTTCATAGCGACTATTCAGAATTTTCAACTAGGCATAACTTTTTATCCTCGCTATTAAATTTTGATTTTTCGGATTCGTTGGAAAGATATTCACAAATAGATTCTAATATTTTTGGTTTCGCCAAAATCCGGTTTATTTTGCACCCGGTACATTCATTTGAAGTTTGAAATCGAATTATCGAACTACCACGCCATTTTCCATTCCTTTTATAATTATTTATATTCTAACGACGACATATATAAATATATACATCGATTTATATTCAAAATAAATTTCTCATCGATATTATTTAAAATAGTCATTTTAAATAATCAAAATTCGCTAAAATTGTCAAAATAAAAATTTTAAACTGGCTCGCATTTCCGGGTTATTACATGACGCCTAAGGAACAGCGAGAGTTGGAGGTGCAAGTTCGAGACCTTCTTAGGAAGGGATTCATTCGGAGAAGTGTTTCCGAATGCGGTGCACCGGTTGTGTTTGCAACCAAGGCAGATGGCTCGTTAAGATTTTGTGTAGACTATCGTGAGCTGAACAAGGTGACTAAGAAGAACAAGTATTCATTGCCAAGGATTGATGACTTGTTCGATCAACTTCACGAAGCTAAAGTGTTTTCTCAGATGGATTTGGCAACGGGATTTCACCATTTGAGGGTGGCTAAGGATAATGTGCCAAAGACTGCTTTTAGGACACCATCCGGATTCTTCGAGTGGTTGGTGATGCCACTCGGGTTGACTAACGCGCTAGTGTACTTTGTGGATCTTATAAATTGAGTGTTCAGAGATCAGTTGAACAAGTTCGTGCTTGTGTTCATGGATGATATTCTGGTATACTCTAGGAATAAGGAAGAACACAAAGAGAACTTGAGAGTTGTGTTGGAGATCTTGTGAAAGCATCGGTTAAAGGCTAAGTTCTCGAAGTGTCACTTCTGGAAGGATGATGTGACGTTCTTAGGTCATGTTGTTTCTGGAAATAGAATAGTGGTTGATCCCTCTAAGGTGGCAGCAATCCAGGACTGGGACAAACCTAAGAATGCAACGGATGTACAGAGTTTCTTTGGGTTGGCTAGTTATTATCGACGGTTTATCAAGGATTTCTCCAAGATAGCTGCACCTTTGGCAGGATTAACGAAAAAGAACTAAGTATTCACATGGGATGCAAAGTGTGAACAAGCCTTCGGGATCCTGAAGGAGTGATTGACGGTGCCCTGTGTTGACCATTCCAAGTGGGAATGAAGAGATGGTGGTATATACCGATGCATGTGGTACTGGACTTGGAGCAGTGCTAATGCAAAAGGTTAAGTTTGTGGCTTACGCGAGTCAACAGCTGAAGCCACATGAGAAGAATTACCCAACTCATGATTTGGAGTTGGCAGCGATTGTATTTGCTCTGAAGATGTGGAGACGTTACCTATTGGGGGTTCAGTTTGAGTTGTTTACGGACCATAAGTCGTTAAAGTATCTTTTCTCCCAAAAGGATTTGAATCTTCTGCAGCAAAGATAGCTAGAGTTTCTGGCATCATATGATTTTGGTATATCCTATACTCCTGGAAAAGGCAACACAGTTATAGATGCATTGAGTCAAAGATACGCAATTTTGGGAGCGATGTTTTCGAAATCGAAGAGCCTTGAGTATTTGGCAGGGTTTGATTTTAGTCCACAGTGTGAGTTAGAGCCTGAAATGTTGGCAAACTTATCGATAAGGCCGACTCTCATCGAAAGGATTGGCAAGAGCCAAAAGTGAGATGGAAAGCTTGTCGAGTTTATCCAGAGACTAGAACCAGAAGATAAAGAGTTCGAAGTCGATCCAGAAGGTTGGCTTCGGAAGCAAGGGCGATTAGTTGTTACTGATATCGATGGATTAGGAGATGAAGTTCTGAGAGAATGTCATCACTCAAAGTTGACAATTCATCCCGGTGGTAATAAGATGTATCAGGACATGAAGAGAGTTTAAGACTGGGAGGGAATGAAGCGAGACATTGGAAAGTTCATTTCTAAGTGCATGAACTGTCAGTTGATGAAAGCTGAACAGAAGAAGCCAAGTGGTTTGCTTCAGCCATTGGAAGTTCCTACATGGAATTGGGAGCAAGTATCGATGGATTTTATCGATGGACTACCTAGAACCAAGCTAGGAAATGGGTCGGTCAAACTTTTGGGTCGAGTCGGTCCATACCTGGTCGGTCCTATCAAGTCGGTTGGTTGTGACCGGGTTGGTCAGATTAAAGTTCATGTTTTGTTGAGGAAGTAAGTGGGTCGGGTTGGTCCATTCTGATCGGGTCGGTCATCCTTTGGGTCGGCCGGGATGGGACTGTGTGAAGGCATCTGGTCGGGTCGGACATAACCGGGTCGGGAGGATATGGGGTTGGACACAACTGGTCAGGTCGGTCGGATTGGAAGGCACTGGTCGGTCGGGTCCAAGTGGGTCGGTCGGTTGGGTATTCTAGCTGATTGGTCAAGTTGGAGGAGTTCTCAGTAGCGCTTCTAAACGATGTGGTGGGTGGCTTAAGTGTTATGGGTTGTTGGATCGTTTCCGATAGACGAGCAAATCAGAAAGCTTGCGTATATGGTGATTTTATGCGAGGGATGTTGAGTGTGCACAATGTTTGTGAGTCATTTTTGCGAAAATATTCGCATGGTCCAGATGTGGTAGTACGTCCAGAGTAGTACGTCGACCTTATAGATGAGTTCATAGTTCTGAAATCTCGTAAGCCGCTTTGTGTTATGGAGAATGACATGAAACAGCTTAGGGAAAAGACGTTTAATTTAGTTAAGGCACAATGGAATGGGGATGGCGACGATGTTACGTAGGAGACGGGGAAGAGTATAAAGACGAACCATCCAAAACTCTTCATTCGTATGACCCATTGATATTGTGCAATCATTATTACTTGTTGATTTTGTTGTTATCTTTGTTGTTGTTTGATAGAATTCCGCCTGCTAGGATAAGGCTATGGACGCATGGCTTGATGGTTGCTAGTTTGGGTGATAGAATTGGCTTCTCATGGATGATAGGCATGCGAAATTGTTGTGATTGCTTGTGCTTGCTTAGAATTTCAGGGGCGAAATTCTTAAAGGGGGAGAATGTAACAGCCCGCATTTTACGTATCGGAAGATCGTAAAATAATTTTATTTTATTCCCCTAGGGTTGGATCATTCTCACCTTTTAATATGTTGCTTATGGGGATGTGAGACATGTCCATAATTTTTACTGATTTTGTTTGCCACCACTTTGCCCCTATCAGTCTTGTACAGGTCATACATTTAACTCGAGTTGATTCAGAGGGTGAGACCTGTGCTATTGGGAAGGAATTGGTGTTTGCCTTTCCGTAGAGTGGTTACATTAAGGATTTGGCTCAGCGGTTATGGAGAAATCGTTGTTTTAAGGTTTTCAGTTGGTTGTTCAGATTTGGAGAGCCTAATGGGTTGAACTGGGGATGCCCATTAGTGGGTTAGTGGAAACTATAAATAGTGGGTGAGGGGTATAGAGAATAGGTTACTTCTCCCATTCTCTCATTTAGAGACCTTGTGCTTCTTCTTCCTCTAACACCTTTCCACCATTAAAAATCCAAATTTAAAGAAGGAAATCATAGATCTACACCAATGGAGGCTAGATCTACATCATTTCAAGGGTGAATTCATCGGATCGAGGAGTTTGGTTCGAATCGCTCGTTGTCCAGATTCATAATTCTATCATTTTAGCTTGTATTGGAGAATCGGTGAGGGGATTACATCTCTCACATGAATTCAATAAAGTGTATAAGTAGCAGATCATGTTTTTCATCAAATTCAAGAGTTTTTTCTCTTAGATCTATGCATTGGTAAGTTCATATTCATATAGATCACCCTAGGTTCTAATTTAGCAAGTTTAGATAGGTAATTTCTATTATATTTCATATGAATGTACAAGTTAGACCCATGGTTCTTGTTCATATGCATATTTGAGGTGATTTTGGTGAATTTGACATTATCCTTGATAGAATTGTCATATTGATGATATTGTTGATTTCATAACATGCTTGTAATCCTTTTTAATGAATTGAATGAGTTAGTTTCATCGGATCTATCGTTTGGCGAAGTTTTGGTCGAAATCGGAGTTGAATTGCAATATGCAGGTTTTGAATCGGCCATAGGGTTGATCGGCCATAGGTTGGGTTGACCTAGTCAGAAGAAATGGGTCGGCCTAGTCAGAAAAAGTGGGTCGGCCTAGTCATTCATAGGTGCGTCGCCCTAGTCATTCAAAGGTGGGTTGGCCTAGTCTGGAGAAGTTGGGTCGGACCAAAGTTGGGTCGGCCTATTCTGGTCAAACATTTCTGGTCAGCCATTTTTTCCATTTCTGGCCGGCTATTTCTGGTCGGACATTTCCAGTGATTATGTAACTTCAAAGTGATTCAATTGGGAAGTTAGAAAGTGTTGAAAAGTGTTTGTTGTTCATTGTTTGCAACAAATGGGGAGACAACTCAAGGATGTATTGAGTTCGTGTGAAGTGACAGCTCTAAGGTGTTCTGAGCTAATTAATAGTCATAACTGATAACGACTAGAGAGACGAAGGCCGAGGAATTATCATTGTTGTATGTTCTAGCGGACTCAAAGCAAAGGTACAATTGAAGACCAATTGTAGGTCAAGCGCCTTGGGTGTCGTGTATAGCCTAGACATGTGTTGAGTATAGCGTGTGGAGTTTTGCTAGAACTGGGGCGTCGTGTGCGGTTCTTGACAATTGGTGGAAAATTATTAGGCAGTCATATAATAACGAGGGTTCCAAAGCAAGGTTGGCGGTGATAGCCAAAGTCAGTCATGGACATTTGAATGCATGTTGTGATCATGATTGAGTTTCTTTGCCATATATGAATGGATGCTTTAACTGCCGTGATTGAATTGTTGTTCCTTGGGTTTTGTGGATTGTAAAGGCTACCACTATCATGTAATGGGGAATGAAATTGAGAGTTCTTCTCTGGAGATGGGTAGATTAGTTGATTATTTACCCATTCTCATATACTTTATTGATGAAGTTTGTTAGTTGTTTTTTCGCTCACTTAGACTGTTGTTTAACTCAAGGTTTTATGTTTCCTCTTATTACCTTGGGCTGTTCATCCGGTTGTGGATGGGCAGATTAAGTAACAGATGGCAGGTATTGCTTTAGTAAGGACGACGATGCTGATCGATGACGAGCAGGAGGCTCACGTACCAGTTTTATTACTATCTAGTATTTGTTTCCGATGTTTGCTATTTCTCTGAGTGTTGTTGTAAGGCAAATTGTACAAACACTATTGTTGTTATCCTCGTGTATGGGAAATACTTTCTAGTTGTCATGAAAGTTTAGTGTTTTCTTCTTCACTATCACTACCTGTTGTATATGTTCTATTATATTTTATCCTTGCGTTATGAGTTTACGATAGGTTCTGCTTATGTATCATACTTTGATGATCGTTCATAGCTGCCTGCACACCTTTCAGCGCATTATTCCTCTTATTTAGTGCGGGGGTTGTGGGCAGTCGTCACATAAATCCTTAAATGTGACAGTTCCAATATGTATATCATATTCACATTAAAAAAAGTACTCAAAAAAATCACACAAACATGTTAATGGTTGCTCCCATCTCTTCTAAAGAGCCGTTAGTTGTCTCGTCCATCACTTCTCCCTTGTTTCCACTTGCCACCTCGACCCAAATAAACTCGATTCCCTCTGACAAACCCCTCTCCTTCTCCACCAGA
This sequence comes from Allium sativum, assembly GCA_030737875.1. Taxonomy (NCBI): domain Eukaryota; kingdom Viridiplantae; phylum Streptophyta; class Magnoliopsida; order Asparagales; family Amaryllidaceae; genus Allium; species Allium sativum. Next base: position 398,505,866 of record CM060916.1, read on the forward strand.
TCTGCCTCCTCCTGATCCCCGTCTACCATCGTCATCCAATGTTAATCCTTGCCTGAACTGGCAACGCATATGGACTTCCATTTTCTAGCGTTTCCTACGCAATACGGGGAAGTACATCCCCATTGACATGCAACCTACTTTCTCCGATGATGCTATGAATCATATTGCAGAAGTCATTGATGCTAGCACTTGTATTTGGAAAGAGACATTAGTGGGTTTCTTCTTGGACAACCCTCTATGCTATATAGCTGTCGTACACAAAGTTAGATCAATCTGGAAGATGAAAGGAGATCTTAAGATAAAATCTGATGGGGTACTATTTTTATCCTAATTCACATGTAAGGAGGACAAGAAGAATGTACTGATGGGTGATCCTATTATCATGAGAAGTAAGCTCTTTATTATAAAACCTTATGATCCCAATGTCATTAATTTCTGTGGTCGAGTTAAAGTTGTACCAGTATGGATACAACTATCAAATATTCCTCTGTTCGCTTGGTCCTATCATGGTATAAATTGGTTGGCTAGTAGGATAGGAAAACTGCATAGTTTGGATGAAATGACAGAGAGAATCGAAAGGCTGGAGTATGCTAAGTGCCTCATTGAGGTTAAACCTGAAAAACTACTTGTTGATGATGTCTTATTCAAACTACCAGATGGGGGTACACAAAGAATCAAGGTAAAGCATCTATGGAAACCCCTTGTATGCACTGTATGCAAAGTCTTTGGACACGGTATTGATCAATGTGAAGGAAATACTGAAAAGAAATATAAGCACATTGAAAAGATGTTGGTAACAAGGTTATAAATGGAACAAAATAAACATTACCTGTTCAAGATGATGCTATTGGCAATGGCAAGAATGATAACAATGCTACTTGAAAAGAAAAGTGAAGGTGAACTATTGCAAGGACACAACACAAAAAGCTTCAACACAGTAAAGAGTTGAACGCAATAAGAAGATAGTTACCTTCAATACACAACGTTCCGTCTACAGAGTCAAAGTTGGTCAGGTTGCATGTGATGACCGCCCATAACTCCTGCACTAAACAAGAGGAATAATGTGTTGAATAACATGTCAGGCAGTTGTGGACGATCATCGGGCGAAACCTGTCGTATAATTCACAATGCAAGGATAAAATATAATAAAACATATACAACAGGTAATAGTAGTGAAACACAATTACACTGAAATTTAAAACTTCCATAACTTCTAACAGAATATACATACATCCTTGAATCATATTAATACCTCTGTACAACAGGCCTCACTACAACCCTCAGAGCAATAACAAACAATGGAAAACAGAAATACTAGATAGTAATAAGAACTGATACGTAAGCCTCTAGCTCGCCATCGATCAGCCATCATCGTCATCGCTAAGATATCACCTGTTACTCAATTTTCCCTTCCACATTTGGATAAACAGCCCAAGGTAATAAGAGGGAAACATAAAACCATGAGTCAGACAATAGCCTTAGTGAGCGATAAAACATTTACCTAACATCATCAATAAAGTATATGATAATAGAAAGATTAATTAACTAATCTACCAACATCAACAGAGAAGAACCTACATTCGCCTTCCCCACATCCGACAGTGATAGCCTTTACATGCAATCATTCATAAATAATGGTTCATACATAACAATCAATTATCAAGCGTAGATCATTCTAATCGACCTTGACATTTCTCAAGCATAATTCTCAGAGGCCAAAATCAATATCAAACAAGTATCCAAGAGATATCTCCTTCGACGTCGAATAATCCACACAAGATGATACAAACAAAACAATCAACATCCATGAATCTGGCAATCACCGCCAATCCTACTTCGAAACCATCACTAATCGTATGACCGTCTCAACACATGTCGTCCGTCAACGGCTAATGGTAAACCCTAGTTCTAGCAAAACTCCATACGCCTTCACGACTCGTATCTTTAGGCCCATCGTGACTACCTAGGGTATTTATTGGCCCATCGTGACTATCAACCATACCCCTGCTTTGAGTCTGCTAGACCCTATGACAACGATAATCTCTTAGCCTTCATCATCTCTAGTCATCATCACCGGCGACTATACACAAGTTGAAATCACCTTGAGCAACCATTATCCACGAACTTTAAACACACTTGAGTCGTCTTCATATTCGTTGCAATTAATCGATCAACGAATATCTCATCACACTTCGAACATTCCGCCTTGAATATACTTCGAAGTAACATCCCTTGCTGAACCAGAACAACATCAATATAATGGCCCAACATAGTTTGGTCATCCACCCTAGGTTATCCTACGACCTACCCTTGACATGACCTAACTCAACACTTCATTAAACCCTTAGGTCGTTCCCCCCCTTAGGTCGTCCCATGACCTATAGCTTCCATGGTTCGACCCAACTTAACTCATCACCACTTGGTCCATCACTAGGTCGTACCTTCCTTAGGTCGTTCCCCCCTTAGGTCATTTCCCCGATCTGATAGCCCACGACCTAAAATGGAAGACACACACGCGACCTAATCTTCTATCAGCACACCGACCATTTTCTTCTTTTACACGGAACGACCTGATTTGGACGACTCATCAATTCCTACTAGTTAGCCAGCTTCGAATGGTCCAATTTCTTAGGTCGTAACCCAAACTAGGTCATCACGAGCCGGAATAAACCAATGACCTGAAGATCCTTTTTCCATTCTGAAGTAGCTCCAGCAATCCATTGTCCATTTCTTAGAGAACAAGCTACAAGACCATACCCAAGGAAAACGACTGAACTCAAGATTTGACAAAATAGCTTCAATCTTGACCAAATCTTCACTAAATGACAACATTGATCCAAACAAATCATCCAATTCAACATTTAGCATGTTATGAAATCATCAACAACATCAAAATAACAATTTTCATCGATAATCATATAAAGGTTCACCAAATCATGATAAATCAATGCATAAACTAAAACAATGGATCTAACTTGCATAAACACATAAAATAACATAAGAATTACTAGTTTTAAGTTGCTAAATTAGATCCTATGGCGATTCATATGAAAATAGACTTACCATAATGTAGATCTAGGTGAAAATGACTAAAAATTGAGAAATTATGATCATACAACTCATATACTTAATTAAATCCGCGTGAGAGATGCATATCACTCACCAATTCTCCAAAACAACACAAAAACGATGAATCTCGATTCCGAATAGCGAAAAATAACCTTTAAACCTCTCAATCTGATGAAATCTCTCTTCGCTCAATGTAGATCTAGCTTCAAACAATGTAGATCTTCGATTCTCTTTCTTAGATCTAAATTTTAATGGTGGAAAGATGTATTTGATTAAGCAAGGACGATCACAAGCTCAACCAAATGAGAGAATGAAGAAAGTTAACTATTTTCCATGCCTCTAACCGCCTATTTATAGCCTTCCACCAGCCCACTAATAGGCCTTTTCAGATCAGCCCATTATGGCTTAAAATTAGAGTAGCAAACTGTGAAACACTAAAACGGCGATTCCTCCCAAACTGTTGAACCAAATCTTTAATATGACCACTTTGCGGAATTGGAAACCCCATTTCCTTTCCAATGAGAATGATCTTAGCACATGATTTTGATCCTAGTCAAAAGTTATGCCATGTACAAGGCTGACAGGGGCAAAATGATCGCAAACCAAATTGGTAAAAATTATGGAAATGTCTCACATCCCCAGGGAATTAAGTAAAGATATTTTACGATCCTTCGATACGTAAAATGCAGGCAGTTACATTCTCCTCCCTTTAGGAATTTCGTCCCTAAAATTCCAAGCGAAGATAAGCAACCAAAACAATTTTGCATGCCTATCACCCATAAGCAGCCTAATTCTATCATCTAACTAGCAGCCATCAAGCCATACATCCATAGCCTAATCCTAACATGCGTAATTCTAACCATAACAGTAATATTACAAGTTACAATGATGCAAGGTAACAAGATATCAATGGACCATACCGACGAAGAATTCTAGATGGGTCATCTTCATACTCTCTTTTGTCTCCCACGTACAGTCGTCATCATCCTCGCTCCATTGTACCTTGACTAGATTAACCGTCTTCCTCCTAAGTTGTTTTGTGTCATTCCCCACAATGCGAAGCTACTTTTGAGGTCTCGTAATTACGGTCTTGACTTTTAGGTCTTCGTACTTCTCTGGAGATACCACCACATTCGAATCATGCAAGCACTTCCGTTGAAACGACACATGGATAACATTAAGCACACTCTATATCTTCTCGTGTAACTCCAATCTATATACAGCCTTTCCAATCCGCTCAACTATAGGAAATGGTCCAACGAATCTAGGAGCCCACTTTCCCTTACTTCCAAATCGAACAACATGCTTCAATGGTGAAATCTTCACGAAAACCATGTTGCTAACGTCAAATTTTAAATCTTTTCGGCGTTTATCGGCATAACTCTTCTGACGATCTCGGGCTGCCTTCATTCATTGTCAAATGATCTTGATACAATCCGAGGTCTCTCTAATCATCTTAGGCCCAAGTATCAACATATCCCAAGTTTCTAACCAACATGCCGGAGAATTACACGATCTACCTTTACAATGCCTCGTATAGTGCCATCCCAATGCTCTACTGATAACTATTGTTATATGCAAACTCGACTAGATGCAGATGGTCTTCCCATGATCCTTTGAAGTTTAATACACAAGCCCTCAGGAGATCTTCCAAAACTCGGTTAACCCTCTCGGTTTGACGATCAGTTTGGGGATGATAAGTCATACTAAAAAACAACTTGGTTTCCAAGGCTCTTTGCAGACTTTTTCAAAATCTACTGATGAATAATGGATCTCGATCACTTACTATACTCCTTGGGATACCATCCACACCCTCAGATAACCATCATAAGAAAAAAGAAGTATGACGTTCTGTGTCTGACTCTATTGGTAATAAAGAGTTCCTTGCTATTGCGGCCGGTGCTCGTTTGCGCGTGCACCCGGGAATTAAGGTATAGCCAAGAGGCTCCGTAAAGGACCTCCCTATTAATATACTGGGTCTCAAGGTGCTTGCGAAATAAGAAAGAGATTATTACCCACCTTAGACTACTAAGCCCTCTCGAATTAGTTCTACGCCGGGATTTGCTAGCATTCAGGGAGAATAAGGTCATTTAGTAAGTTCATCACAATTTATGTAAAGCAAGGGGAAGTACTTCATAGACCCCTCATTGCCCCAGTATATTAATTGTGGCCTTCCCCGGCTCCCCTCCTTCGTCGCTTCGAACTATCCATTTAATATATCGTTCATCCAACTTTGATGTTGTCCTAATCGATCTAACAGGAATAAATCTGGCGCTTTTGGTCAAGCGATCCAAGATGACCCAAATTCCTTCGTTTCCTACCCTGGTTCTAGGTAGTCCATCGATATCTGCTCTCACTTCCACGTAGGAACTTCCAATGGCTGAAGCAATTCACTCGGATTCTTCTGCTCAGCTTTCACCAACTGACAGTTCATACACTTGGAAATGAACTTTTCAATATCCCCTTTCACCCTTCCTAGTAAGAAGATAGCTTCATGTCCTAATACATCTTATTACCAGTAGGATGAATTGTCAACTTTGAGTGATGAAATTCCCTCAGAATCTCATCTCTTAAACCATTGATATCAGGAACAACCAGTCATCCTTTCTTTCGAAGCCAACTCTCTCGATCTACCTCTAACTCCTTGTCTTTTGGTTCCAGCTTCTGGATAATCTCAACAAGCTTTGCATCACGCTTTTGGCTCTCGCTAATCCTTTCGATGAGAGTAGGTCTTATCAATAAGCTTGACAATATTTCAGGTTCCAACTCATACCATGACCTGAAACTGAATCTGTAACGACCCGCATTCTACGCATCATAGGATCATAGAATATTTATTTCTGTCACATACGAAGTCGTATGGTCGTGTAACTTTGGGAGACGACCATTGGGGTCATTTCCCATGTTCATGATTTTTCCCGATTTTTAAATGACCATTTTACCCCTAGTTATCACTGTTTTGGCCATAACTTTTGACTGGAAAGGAATTTTGACCTGAAACCACTTCCATTGGCTTCGGATGATGGTTTCTCTTTCCATAGAGTGGTCACATTAGCCAAACGGACTTACCGTTTGGGAGATATGGCTGAAACAAGTTTCAGATAGTGAAAAACAGCTTAAGTGGGCTTAAGCGGGTGATTAGCAGCTAGGCCCAAGGGGAATTTCGGGTTTAGGGGGATATAGGTGCTGATTAGGGTTAGAAAACATTTCTTTAGACATTTTCCAGCCGCCACTTTCATTCCTCTTAACCTAGCCATGGCCTCCACTCTCTAAATCTCTCTAAAACACCCAAAATCACTTCCTAATCAAGGATTAAGTCTTAGGGGCATCAAATCAAGGGGGATTAGCACAAGGACTGAGGTAGGGCTGCTGTTACATATTGGAATTCGTGCAAATCAGAGGTTCACTTCAGATTTGGAAGTTTTATTGTGGCAAAGGTGAGTGATTTGCATAGTTTTTGCACTAATTACAGTGATTAAGGGTAATTAGTGAAGATTAGCGAATTTATACGTAAATAAATTCTGGAAAAATTCTTAAAATTTCTAAAATAATGTTTTAAGGCTCTGTTAGAAATTTGGGTTAATTTCGATGTGTTTTGCTAATCGTATGCTTAAACATGATTAAGAGGGATTATAAGAAAATGTGAGGTTTTAGCCACTTTTGATCCGTTTTGATTCATTTAAATTGTTGTTGTTGCTTGTGGTTGCTGTTACATGTTGTTATGACCCTTTGGTATGCTTTGTGATTGATTCCAATAGTTAGATTGGTCGAAAACGCCGTCGAGAGGCGTATAAATACTTGCTGGAAGTTGCAGGAATTAGTGCAGGAAATCGGATTGGATCGCCCCTACCCGACCCGAACCGCCCATTTCCCTCCACCACGAACCGAACTGGATCGTTATAGCGAAGCAAGCTGCGCCACGAGCTGAAGGATCCGAACCGATCCGAGAAGTCGCGATTCAAGGCTTGGTGATTGAAGACTCCGACCCGACCCGCCTGGAGGGATAACGACACGATCCGATCTGATCACCTTGAGGACAACGAACCAGAGACTCGAAGGAGGGCGAAGGACTTAGAGCTATGACCAGGAGGCGTGACCCGAGCCGTGGCGTGGTGGAAAACCCGATCCGATCCAAATGGGACTGGAAGCCACGAACCGATCCAGTGTACCATGAAGGACTCCGATCCGACCCGAAGTAGCAGTCACGAACCGAGACGATGAAGACCACGATCCCAATGACGATGAAAGGGATCCGAACCGATCTGGTGATGATCCATAACCCGAGATGCAAAGGAAGTCCAAATGAGAAGTTAGAGCTCAAGATTCAGATGGGAATCAACGAGTTCGCTTCATGGTTGGGCTTTGCTGCGGGACGCGTGCAAAGGAGTTATCGACGTCTATAGCTTTGGACCACTATGGTAGGAGGTACGAAGGCGGATTCAGGGTCATTATGGCATCGGTAGAACCAAGGGCTACGACCAATGAAGTGGGTCATTGAAATGTTTGGTCATGACTCCAAGTGTTTGGCTTGGTCATAGCAGGGTTTCTACAAGTCGGGATTCGTCGTTGCCTCAGTTTGTCTAGTGTTCCAAAGTGGTAGATGTCGTATGCTTTACGCACTGAGTAAGAGATGTGAGGATGGTTGCTATGGATGATTTGTTTGCTATCATTGTGACATGCAAACCCCACCCCCGTATCCTCACACTATTTATTATGGCACCTTAGAGAATTGTACGGTATGTGGTACTAACTCTTTGGTTGCAGGTCCAGGTTCCGGTATGGTTTAGTATACCTGTTATTGTTCTGTTAGATGCTTATCGCTCATACCAGGCTTTATGTCTGACCCAGAGTTTTATGTCTCCTCTTATTACTCTGGGTGCTCACACGAGCAGACTAAAGACAGGTTAGCTGGTGATGCACGGGTAGACGATCCGAAGATGAGCAGGAGGCTTCCACGTAATATATATAGTATTCTCCCTATGTTGTTGAAGATCACTGCTTGGGCATTGTTGGTGTATCTTCTACTTTAGCTTTCTTTTGTTTAGAGACAGTAAATTTGGAAAATTGTAATAAGCTGTATATGGATTTCCACTGCTCTGATGATTGATGTTGATTTTAGTTATCAGCTTATGCACTGTCTCGCCTGTTTTATGTCATGTTATTATTATATTTTATCCCATGCGTTGTGAGACATTCTACAGGTTCCTTGATTAGTTCATCCTTTTCTTCCTTTTCTTCTGACGACCGTTCTGTGCTAGCTGGGCATGTGTACAGCGCACTTTTGGAGGAAATGCAGGCTGGTGCGGGATGGGCCGTCACAGAATCTTCCTAAATAATCGAGGATCTTCCATTCCAAAAACATCGCTCTCAAATTTGTGTGTCTTGGACTCAACGCATCTTCTATTGCGTTACCTTTACCAGGAGTATAGGCTATACCAAAATCATACATACCAGAAAATCTAACCACCATTGCTATCAAAGATTCAAATCCATTTAAAGAAAAACTATTTCAATGACTTATGATTCGCAAAACAACTCGAATCGAACTCCTAACAGGTAAGGTCTACACATCTTCATAGCAAACACAATTGCTGCCAACTACATATCATGAGTTGGATAATTTCTCTCGTGCGGCTTCAGCTATCGACTAGTGTAGGCTACAACCTTATCCTTCTTCATCATCCCTGCTCCAAGTCCAGTGCCACATGCATCAGTGTACACCACCATCTCTTCATTCCCACTCGAAATGGTCAAAATAGGTGCACTTGTTAGTCTCTCTTTCAGGATTCCGAAAGCTTGCTCACACTTTGCATCCCACGTGAACACTTGGTTCTTCTTCATCAATCCTGTTAACGGAGATATCTTGGAGAAATCCTTGATATATTGTCAGTAATACGCTGCTAACCCAAGGAAACTTCTCGCATCTGTCGCATTCTTAGGTCTATCCCAGTCCTAGATTGCTGCTACATTAGTGGGGTCAACCTTTATTCCATTTCTAGAAACAACATAGCCTAAGAACCTCACTTCACTCTTCTAGAAGTGACACTTCGAAAACTTAGCTCTCAGCTGATGCTTTCGCAAGATTTCCAAAACAACTCTCAAGTGCGTCTTGTTCTCTTCCTCATTCCGAGAGTATACCAGAATATCATCCATGAACACAAGCATGAACTTGTTCAACTGATATCTGAAAACTATATTCATAAGATCCACAAAGTACACTGGCGCGTTATTCAACCCGAATGGCATCACCAACCATTCGAAGAAATTGTATGGTGTCCTAAAATAAGTCTTCAGCACAATATCCCTTGCCATCCTCAACTGGTGGAATCCCGTTGCCAAATCCATCTGAGAAAGCACTTTGGTCTTGTGAAGCTGATCGAATAAGTCATCTATCCTCGGCAATAAATACTTGTTCCCAAAACGTCACGAACTTGCACCTCTAAATCTCGTTGTTCCTTAAGTGCCATCCGCTTAAGAGGCATAACGATAGGTCTAGCACCCACGACCAAATCGATTATGAACTCAATCTCATGATGCGGCAACAACCCTTTAACCTCGTCAAAAACATCCTCAAACTAATTTGAAATCGTTACCAATGACAAGTCATCCTGTGGAATCACAAGTAAATACAAGTAGCTCATGAAGACCCCCTCTTTGGGCTTACATCCAATCAAAAACTTTCGCCCTTCCACATCCATGACTCTCACGTCTAGCTTCTCGCAATTCAATCGTGCCGCATAGCTCTAGAGTCAGTCTATACCCAAAATAATCCCAAACCCAGTGAAGTTCAAACCAAAGCAATCACACACAAAGGAGCAACCCTGAATCGATAACACTAGACCACGAATACATAGACTGGACGAACCCCCAACTGGATTAGTCACGATCAATGGCCTATCACAAAGCTCGAGTTCCATACCCAAGCGATAAACATGCTCATTACAAATGAATGAATGCGATGCTCTAGTGTCAAAAAAGACTCGAACTGAAAAACCCTGAACAAAAAGAGTACCTTGGACGATGACACCCTTTCCTTTCTCCTATGCAGTAGGAATTCTTGAAGACGATGGTACAACTTCCAAAGAAGATACGTTCACAGCATGTTTCCCCTTAGCCAGTTCCGGACTGTCCTCTTGAGATGTCAAGGCTTTCCACAGTTGTGACACTTCTTTTCAACCTTCGGATTCTTACAATCCTTGGAATAATGGCCATTTTGTTGTAGTTAAAGAAAACCACCTCGTCTTTCTGCTTCTTCTGGCCATCCTTCCCTTTTTATTGTTGTTGCTTCCTCTTCTTATTGTTACCACCCTGTTGTGGCTTCTGTTCTTCCTTAGGTGCAACAATAGTCTCTTTCTTGGGAAACAGACTTTCATGTCTCAAATCCTTCTCGACAATCTTCTCATAGATGTCATCTAGATGATTACAAGTTAAATCCTAAGATATTTGTCCAGACCCATAACAAACTTCTTGTTCTTTTGGTAAGGAGTATCCATATATGACAAGCATACTTCGACAAAGCCTCGAAGTTAGAAACATAATCAAGCACTGGTTGACCATTCTGTTTAATCTCAACAACCCTCTTAAACAGAATAGACTTTTGCACGGTAGAGATAAACTTCGCCTTGAACTTGGCATGGAAATGCTCCCACTAAACATCATCTTCAGGAGTCTCAAGAGTGACAAAGTTCCACCAATCTATAGCTCTGCCTACTAACAGTCTCGATGCAAGATTCCTCTTTGTTGCATCATCAATGCCCAAGTCTCCAAAAATACGAATACAAGTATCCAACCACCTCTGAACCTCTTCATACGGTTCTGTACCCTTGAACTGCCTCTCTCCCAGAGACGTAAAGTCTTTGCACAACTTTGCAAAATCCGCAGCTTATGCACCTGAACTCTAACATCTACCACGTTTGTGTCTAGAGCGGGGGCCCTTCCCATGATCGCTGCTGCCATGGCCTCGAACATAGCTGGGTAGTCTGGTATACCTCCATTTCCGCCTCTAGGCACAATCCCCTCCCTAGCAGTGTGTCTTGATGTTCATTGACTCATTCTAAATCTGCAATATAGAATGATCAGCCTCTTACAAGAAAAACTGCTTATGGAATTCAAACGCTACTATACTATATACTACGAAGTAGTATAAATCTATTAGAAATCTATAAATATGTCTCTCTTACGTAATTACGTCTTCGATCTTTGTCTAAAATCGATAACCAGAGCTCTGATACCAAATGTGACGACCGCTCATAACTCCTGCACTAAACAACAGGAATAATGCATTGAACGACATGGCAGGCAGTTGTGGACGATCATCAGGGTATGACAACAAAAACGAAACCTATCGTATAACTCACAGTGCAAGGATAAAATATAATAGAACATATACAACAGATAATAGGAGTGAAACACAATTGCACAGAAACTTAAAACTTCCATAATTTCTAACAAAATATCCATACATCCTTGAATCATATTAATATCTCTGTACAGCAGGCCTCAATATATCCCTTGAAGCAATAACAAACAGCGAAAAACAAAAATACTAGGTAGTAATAAGAACTGGTACGTAAGCCTCCAGCTTGCCATCGATCAGCATCAACGTCATCACTAAGATATCACCTGTCACCTGCTACTCAATCTGACTATCCACATCAGGATGAACAACCCCAGGTAATAAAGGGAAATATAAAACCTTGAGTTAGACAACAGCTTTAGTGAGCGATAAAACAACTATCTAACATCATCAATAAAGTATATGAGAATAGGCAGATTAATCAACTAATCTACCAATATCAACAGAGAAGAACCCACATCCAACAGTGATAGCCTTTGAAACGAACCGGATATTTCATCGGTTAATTTTAAATATTTAATATTTATTTTAAATATTGAATTGATAATATAAATGAATTTTTATATTAAGTTATCGATTTAAAAATCGATTTCGATTTAATATCGAATATATAAAATTATCGTAATGCGAAGTATAACTGAATTCAAAGTTAAAACTGAATCAAAACAGTTTAGATGATCAATACAAACTCCTATTTAAATTAGAATAATAATATTAAATTATTATCGAAGAATTTAATGGTTTTAAATTTAATTTATATCGGTTTGTATTAATATCTTCTCAAGACGATCAAATGAAACATCGAAACCTGTCCCACTGGGTTCAGAATAGTGGTGTAACCCTAGGAATGTCAGTTGTTCGGTTCAGAAAGGAGTCCAGAATCATAGAATATTTTAATTAAAGGACACTCGTTCAAAACTAATTAAAATAAAATAACCATGGCCTTCTTCATTACACCGTTCCTCAAATAAAATAAACAGTGGATCCCCCTTTACCATTAATTCAAATCGAACATGGCCTCCTCCTCTTCAATTGAAATATTCTCCTTAGTATAAAATTGCGACCCTCCCTAGTAGTTTTACTTACCTCTTCAGATAAAGAAATCGAGTATCATAATATATTGCTCGAAATATAATGAAGCTCAACCTAACATCGAAGACCTTCACGAAATTGGGAACCGAAATCGAACACTGCAAGGATCCCCGAAGCTCGAGCCTGGCTAGAAGCAGTCGTGAATCACAAGGCGCTCGTGTATGGGGAGTTCGACTTTGGACAGTGGGGTAGGGTGTGGGTTTGAGCGCAAGAGTTGAAGGTCATGAGAGTTGTTGTCATGAAAGGCATATGAATTAGGTGCGAGATGATCTGTAGTGGTAAATTGAGGGAATTCAGATTTATTTATGATAAACTAGGGTGATTTGTGAAGTGCGACAATGGGGTATTGGGTGTAGGGTTTGTGCAGTTGAAGGGGGAGAGTCTGTTGGCATCATTTTTTATTAGGGCTTGGACAACGGTGATGGATGGTCAGCTTCGATGATTGGTACAAAGGAGGGTGAAAGGCACAGTTGTTTTGTTTAATTACTGTTGGAGTTAGCTGTTAAGAATGAAGGGGTAGCATGTGTTATCCAAGGCAGAATTGCATTTGTAGTTATCTTGAAAATGGTGATGGTGTAGTGTTGATGATGGTGGGGGGATTATTGAGGTAATGAGAGTTTGGCAGTTGTAAGCGAAAAGTGGGAAGGATCGGTTAAGGAATGCTGAAGGAAAACCAAGGATTTAGGTAAATTATTTAATTTGTCTAGTTAATTAATAATGTTTACTACCTAGTAAAAATAATAATATTAGTTTGTAAACATTTGAGTTACAACCGGGACAAAGTTATCTTCGCAATGGATTTGGTTTTGGGATTTTGAAGTCAAATTGGAATTAGCTTTGGGATTTTAGTTTAAATCGAACATCGTCGGATTTAAGTTAAAATCGTATCGGATTGGCAAATAAAAATATCACTGTGAGTAAATCTCACTCACCTTAATTAGAATTATTTTTATGTCATTAAAAATGATTGTTATTGCTTGTTTGAATGCTTTCTGGTTGATTTAAATATATTAGTTATTTAGGGTTGACTATTATATATATATTGGGTCGATGATTGGATTGTTCCCGCAGTCTCATTAGCGGATGCCCGCAGTTTCATAGCGGATGATTTCCCTATGCACCCCACATATATATATTAGTGGATGACCTTCATACGGCGATGTCCTGTCTCGAAGCAGGATGGGTATTATTTATGTTGACTAATATATTTGAATGCAGGAAAACAGGTTGGAGGAATCCAACTGGATTCCTCAAAAATATATTATCTGTTTGTTTGTTTGTTTGTTTTCACATATATATAAATTAATATATGATGTGTTAGATAACCAATGAATGATAAATTGGATGTTTGTGAATGAATGATAAATTGGATGTTTGTGTGTTTAAAATATCACTGGGCCTAAGGGAAGATTTATAAAAATATCATGGAAAGGATATTTGAGATTTAAAAGGAAAATTCTATTTTTCTAAAATAGAAATTTGAAATTCGAATGGAGTACCAATATTGACTTGTATTGAATAAATAAAACAAGTACTGAAATTTATAAAAAAAAACGTTTATAAATAAAATAATACAGGAAACTGGAGTGTTGGAATTTATAAAATAGTGTTTATAAATTGAATAATACAGGAGATGGAAGTGAATTTATAAATGGTATCTATAAATGAAATGGGAAAAATTATCATTTAGATAATTTGGGAAAGGTAAATTCAGATGTGAATTGAAAACAGGAAGTTTATTTTATTTCAAATGATTTTGAAAGCGAGACTTGTTTAATATATAAACAATGAAAATAAATGGTGTTTGTATATAAAAAGGAAAAATTATCATTTGGATAATTTAAATATTTAAATTCAAATGTGAATTTAAAATGAGAACTTAGAATCTTTTTAAATAATAAATGATTAACTTTGTTCCGATATTTGGAATATAAATGAAGTTGAATAAATCCTTAGGATTTATGTTTGAATTCGACTATGTTGGATTTATAAAAATAAATTATTCGGAAATAGAATTAACCAAGTTAAAGGATAAATAGATAATCGAGTTTGGAATCGAGTTGGCTTTGAATAAGTAAATTAAACTTGTGAATTCAAATTCAAATCGAATATGAAACCTGAGTTCGAAAAGTGGAATTGGATTAGTTTTTAAATAAGTTAAAATATATTTGAACATGTTATATTCAAATAAAAAGGTGAAATAGGAAAAACAGTTAATTAGCAAATCAATTAACAAATTAAGTTAAAACGATTGGATTAAGTTGAAATGAATTATAAATGTATGGATATACATGAGACAGGTTTGGAATGAAGTGTTAGAAGAGGTATAAATATAATGCTCGACAAAAAGGTATGTATTTAAATTGAATATGAGATTTTATGCGCCGAATCGGCAAGCCGCTTGGCTTTTTGATTTTCTTTTTGATTGGAAAGGGCTTGTGTGGCAAGGTTTGAATTTTTCCGGTAACCCTGTACAAAGGAGGTTATGGCGAATTTTTCCGGGAATTTAAGGAGTTAGAATATTTTAAAAAGATTTGATAAACTAGAAATCAATATATCGATATATATAGAATTCGATAATGAAACGAACTTAAAATAGAATATTATAAACGAAAAAGAATTTTATAAATAAAATCCTGGGAGATATACATTTTAAAGTGAACGATGATTTAAAAGCAAATGATTTGCGGATTTAAAATGTTCGTGTTGATAAGAAGTTAATCAAATGGAGTTAAAGAAATAGAGTTAAGCAAAATTAGAAACTGACTAGAAATTAGTTGAGTTGAACAATTTTTTGAGTATCGATCTGATGTTGGTTTCGGCCTTCGGGGTTTATACTTAGGAAGTTGTTCTCTTGCTAGTTTACAGTTAGAGTCTGATAGACGTGGAAGAATAGTGATATGTAAATATGCAATGGGAATGTTTTCCAGAGTTAATAACATATATTTTCTAAACATAGAAAATAAGGAAATATGAATATATATATATGTGTGTGTTTGATGATTTGATCGATAATTCCATTTGGAAATAAGATCGTTGTGTCAACACGGACATTTTTCATTTGATAGTTAAATCGCCGACTATCAAAGTTTTGACCATTTCAACGTTGTTAATATGGAGAGACCGGTTGGATTCTTATCCAAAGAACCACTCCGTATTGGCATAAGCATTCCGACACATATTTGCAAAAGAAACTTTAAGACAGAGTAAAGTACAAGGGCTATTGTATAAGTCCTAGGTAGAGATTGCCTAGGATGGATGTACGGAATAGTGCCTTCGGTTTCGTTCAGTCCCAGAACGAACGTATATGGACGAATGTCTGACTGAATATTTCCAATGATCGAATATGTTGGACTGTACAAAAATATATGGTGGCAACGGATTTATTCCCTTAGCATAATATCTAGAATATTTGTGTAAACCCAATTAATGATTAACGGATCTGATAATGTGGCATTCAAAGTGATCGTGTTATCAATGAATGGAAAGTAATCGTAGCCTCTGGCCTCAACAACCGGGAAATGAAAAAAATCAGGCAGGAAGCATGGCTATGTGGTTAGCTCCCATTAGCTAGGGTGTATCATCACCTATCTAGGATTCATTTAATTTCTTATACTATTCTATGCTGTCCCATTCGAGAAACGGTTGCTGATCCCAACCGTTGGTGATATACATTCGATACACTCAAGCAAAATGAGTGGTCAGTCATGTGTGGTTGAGTTGCAAGATGTTCTTGTTGAACTCGGTGTATTCTCCTCTAGAGATACACCAGCGGCAGGTGGTTCCATACCTTGCCATAGTTGGAAATCAAATCCCCAATAAGTGCTCGTGGTTGTGATTGTATATTATATATGTGGAATGTGAGATGCAAGTGTTCCACTAAGATTCTATGTATTTGATTTAGACACTATTATAATATCAAAAGAGTTTTGATATAAAGATCATTTTGGATACTCATAAGGGAAAAAACTGTTCCGTGTTATACGGCGTGGTCTTATGAGTTATCGTTTATTTTCTCGTGCTGTTTTAAAATTGTTTACTCATACCAGTCCCATGACTGCCCCGGAGTTTGTTTTGTTTTACCTAAACTCTTGGGTGCCTAAATTTGTACGGGCAGTCAAGTAGTTCAGGTATTCTCAGATATTTGGAGGAGCTTGGAGCAGGAAGCTTCAAGTTAGTTATCTAGTGTTATTTCCGCTGTATTGTAAGTGTTGTGCTCTGATGATTATGTTATGTATATACAGTCAAATTTTGTTTTTCAAAAGTTGTTATATATTATATTTTATTCCGTTGTGATGTGAGATTATGTGTTGTGTTTCTATTCTTCTTCTTCTATTCTAAGTTTCTTTCTTTCTATTTCTCATCCTCTAACTTCTTTCAATAATGATTCGTATTTTTGTGCAATTTGGGTTGGACGTGTGTTGTATTTATCCAACTCAGATAGTATGGATTTGTGGGACGTTACAGTCTTTACATGCAATCATTCAAAAATAATGGTTTGTACATAACAATCAATAATCAAGTGTAGATCATTCTAATCGACCTTGACATTTCTTAAGCACAAGCCCCAGAGTCCTAAACCAATATTAGACAAGCACCCAAGAGATACCTCCCTCAACGTCAAATAATCCACACAAGATGATACAAACAAAACAATCATCATCAATGACTCTGGCTATTACCACCAATCCTGCTACGAAACCATCGCTAATCGTATGACTGACCCAACACTTGTCGTCCATCAAGGGATAATGGTAAACCTGGTTCAAGCAAAACTCCATACGCCTTTGCGTCTCGTACTCCTAGCCTCATCGTGATTGCCTACGGTATTTCTAGGCCTATCGTGACTGCCAACCATACCCCTGTTTGAGTGCGCTAGAAACTACGACAACGATAATCTCTTGGCCTTCATCATCTCTAGTCGTCATCACTGGCGACTATTCACAAGTTCAAATCACCTTAAGCAACAATTATCCACGAACTCAAAACACACTTGAGTCGTCTACATATTCATTGCATTTCATCAATCAATGAACATCTCATCACACTTCAAATATTCTGCCTTGAATATACTTCGAAGTAACATTCCTTGCTGAACCAGAACAACATCAATTTAATGTCCCAACATAGCTAGGTCGTCCACCTTGGGTCGTCCCATGACCTACCCTTCACACGAGCTAACTCAACACTTCATCAAACCCTTAGGTCGTCCCCCCATTTAGGTTGTCCCACGACCCATAGCTTCCACGGTCTGACCCAACTTATCTCATCATCACTTGGTCTATCACCAGGTCGTACCTTCCTTAGGTCATTTACCCCTTAAGTCGTTTCCCTGACCTGATAGCCCACAACCTAAAATGGAAGACACACGCGCGACCTACTCTTCCATCAGCACAGGGACCCTCTTCTTCTTTTCACACGGAATGACCTGATTTAGATGACCCATTACTTCCCACTAGTTAGCTAGCTTCGAACGGTCCAATTTATTAGGTCGTTACCCGACTTAAGTCATCACGATATGGAACTAAACAATGACCCGAAGCCCCGTTTTCCATTTTGAAGTAGCTCTAGCGACCCATCATCCATTTCTTGAAGAACAAGCTACACGACCTGACCCAAGAAAAATGACATACTCCAGAATTGACCGAAATAGCTTCAATCTTGACCAAATCTTCGCCAAACGACAACATCGATTCAAACAACTCATCCAAATCATCCAATTCAACATTTAGCCTGTTATGAAATCATCAACAACAACAAAATAACAATTTTGATCAATGATCATATAAAGATTAACCAAATCATGATAGATCAATGCATAAACTAAAGCAATGGTTCTAACTTGCATAAACACATAAAATAACATAAGAATTACTGGTTTTAAGTTGCTAAATTCGATCCTATGGTGATTCATATGAAAATAGACTTACCATGATGTAGATCTAGGTGAAAATGACTCAAAATGATGAAATTATGATCATACAACCCATATACTTGATTGAATCAGTATGAGAGATGCATATCACTCATCAATTCTCCAAAACAACACAGAAATGATGAATCTCGATTCCAAACAATAAAGAATAACCTTCTAACCACTCATGTTGATGAAATCCTTTTTCGCTCGATGTAGATCTGGCTTCAAAGGATGTAGATCTTCAATTATCTTCCTTAGAACTGGATTTTAATGGTGGAATGGTGTATTTGATTAAGGAGGATCACGAGCTTGACCAAAGGAGGGAATGAAGAATATAAACTATTCTTCATGCCTCTAACCCCCTATTTATAGCCTCCCACCAGTCCATTAATGGGCCTCTTCAAATCAGCCCATTATGGCCTAAAATCTGGACAACAAACTATGAAACACTAAAACAGCGATTCCTCCCAAACTGCTAAACCAAATCTTTAATGTGACCACTCTACGGAATTGGCAACCCCATTTCATTTCCAATGGGATCGATCTCAGCATCTGATTTGATTCCAGTCAGAAGTTATGCTCTGAACAAGACTGATAGGGATAAAATGGTCACAAACAAAATTGGTAAAAATTATGGATATGTCTCACATCCCCATAAACAACATACCAAAATATGAGAATGATCCAACCTTCAGGGAATTAAATAAAAATATTTTACGATCCTCTGATACGTAAAATGTGGGCTGTTACACTATATATAAAAATATTGTGGTTGAAATCACCCAAAAAGAAGATCTTGTTGAATAAGGAGAGATAGTCAATGACAACCAAATAAATGAGGAAAGTGAAGAATTGCAGCAAAGTTTGAATAATAAGGACACTAATGTTATATTGCAACCAAATTTAGTTGAATGTGTTCAACCTCTAGCCACTAGTAACTGCTTTGATCTGCTTCAAGACCTAGAGGAGGACAATAAGGAGTTTAATGACAATTCTGATGCCATACAAGATGTAACTACTAACTTAGAAGTGGTTAGTGACTTTGAGAATGTGGATCAAGGTCTATTGCATGATAATAATGCCCAAGTTAACCCTTGTTCTTCAAGTGTTAACTTTGCAATGGATGGTAAAGATCTGATAAACAATGAGAATAGCATCATTATCCAAGATGATCTTGGTGATGATGAATTTTTTGACTTGGCACCACCTGAATTTGAACCTGCTTTACTTGCACACATGCCTGCACTATGTGGAATTTCGAACTACAAAGGACATAGTGATGAAGATATGGATAAAGGTGAGGTGGAATTACATGAACAAGAGGAACAAAGGAATAAAGAAGCTAACAATAATAACAATTATGCTACTATAATTGGTAATAAGGTGAAAAATCTAAATCCCTATAGCAGCATTACCCCATCACTAGGTCATAAAGTACCAACCGACTCTCAATTCTATGAAGCTTGTAAAAAAATTAAGGTTGTGCAAGGTAGCAAAATCCAGAAAATAGGTAGGCAATTGAATGTGTATTCCCTCTTGTCTAAAAGCTTACTATCTGGTAATGAATGATCTCGGATTTGTCGCACGATCTAAGGTAAACAAACAAGCTGAGTATCCCAATGATAGAAAGCATATGCAGCTAGAACATTAGGGGTGCTCATTCTAACCTCAAGTTAGATCAATGCAAGTTACTTATTAGGAAGTACAATCTCAGTGCACCAGCTATTCTGGAAACCAAGTTAAATGAAACTCTAACTAGAGTTGCCAGGTACATTAACTCCAACTGATCAATGTTAAATAATCTGGCTGAAGCTAGCTATGGCAGAATTTTGTTAATTTTGACCCAATGGTTCATAGATTCTCTGAAATTACATCATCTAGTCAACATATATTTTGACATAATTTTCATATACCGTCTTCTACCTTATATTACATCACTTTTGTATATGCACACAACTATGCTGCTGCTAGAGAATCAGTTTTTAATATGTTACCTGCTCTGTGGAAACAAACACACCCATGGTTAGTATGTGGAGATTTCAACTCACCACTTAAATTATCAGATAGGGTGGGTGGCACCCCTGTTACTCTCCATGGAGTTAGGTCGATTAATTTATCAATTAGTAACTTTGATCTCACTTACATCAACTCCTTTGGTGCTGAGTTCATTTGGAATAATAGTAAATGTGAAGGAATTAGAACGTTTTCTCGAATTGATCATGCATTTTGCAATGAATTCTTACTCAAGGAATAGCTAAGTCTTTCTAATGAGATTCCCTTGCCTATTTTATTTGTCCATTCTCCTTAAATTGTTCATCTTGGTGAACATATGAGTAGCAGAAAACCAAGTTCTAAAAAATTTAATGCATGGACCAAAGACCCGGAATTCTTGAATATTGTTACCAATGTGTGGGAAGCTCCATGCTTTGGTAACCCATTGTACATTTTACACAAAAACTTAAAACACTTAAGGATACTCTGAAGACATCGGGGTCAACACCAATTTGGGAGTGGGAGTTTGCAATCGAATTTGTGGCTGAGCCAGTTTACAAAAATCCAAAATCAAATGCTCAATGATCCAAGTAATCCAACACTTGCACCTCTAGAAACTGAACTTGCTCTCAAGCACCTTGAAGCTCTTTAGACCGAAGCTCAGATGAATAAACAAAAGTATAGGATGAAGTGGTTTGAGGATGGTGATAGAAATTCTGCATAATACCATGCCGCTCTTAAAGCTAAACAAAAGAAAGAAAACATTCACTCTTTTACTGATAACAATGATCAGGTACGCTCTACTTCTGCTGGTATTCAAAATGCCTTTGTTCAATACTATGTTGATCTGTTTAGGAAATGTTAACAATTTTGAACCGCAAATTGATGAAATTAATACCTACATGCTTCCTAAATTTCATGCTACAAAGTATGACATGCTCAACACTATTATCACTGATGCTGAGATCAAAGAAACTATTTTTTTTCTCTTGATACTAACTCATGTGAGGGACCTAATGGATTTAGTGGCATGTTTTGTCAACATTGTTGGCAGATTGTCAATGTTGATGTATGCAAAGGCATTAAACATTTCTTTATGAAATGCAACATGATGGATTCCTTTAATAACACTATTATAACACTCATACCCAAAGTAAGTAATGCTAACCATGTCGTTGCATTTCGACCTATTTATTGCTGCAACACTATTTATAAGTGTATTTCTAAAGTCATTGCTTGTAGACTTAAGATAGTCTTATCTACGGTCATTTCTCACAATCAGTCTGCGTTTTTTCGAAACCCCACCAGTGAGTTCGAAATTTCGAACCCCCCCCCCTGGAGGGGTGCGAAATTTCGAACCCCGCACCAGGAGGTGCAAAATTTCTGTGTTGGGTTTTGTTTTGGGTGCGAAAATTGGCTTATGTGGGTCCCGCTGCTCACCTACTCCCACCTAACCTTCCTCCTATAAATACCCCAAGCCTTATCCTTCATTTGGATCCATCTCCCTTGGAATTTTTGGACCTTAAGAGCTCCAAACACTCATTAATGGCTTCCAACACCTCCACCATGGCCATGGGAGATGACATGGATAATTAAAACATGGCATGCATGTTTTCCTTCAAGACTTGAACATCAACAAGGATTGTTATGCTACTTTTGAACTCCATGGACATAACACTAAACTTGGATATTGTTGACCAAGTTAACACTTTTCAACGAAGAAGAAGAAGGAAAATTTAGTCAAAGTATAGAACAAACATATACTTTGTTATTTTATTGTAGCAATTTGAACTTAGCTATTGTCCAAACTTGTACAACCTTGTAATCAACCAAAGATATGATGAATAAGGATTATAAATTGGATGTAGGCTATAGTGCCGAACCACTATAAAAGCTGTGTCTCCCCGCATTTACATATTTTACTGCTCATTTGGATAATTGTTCACACATACACATTGGGTGTTGGCGTGCGACAATTTTGCTCGTCAACAAATATCTAGCCCCAATTTCCTTTGTTGTCCTTGAAAAGCCTACAAGCAAAGGGGGTTTGGGTATTGTGAATACAGAACTATGGAACCAAGCTGCTTTTGGCTAACATATTAATGAAATATTGTGTATGAAGGATAGCCTATGGGTTAATTGGTCATATGACCATGTTCTTAAAGGCAAAAGCTTCTGGGATTTAACTGCATTATAAATTATATATGGACATGGAAGAGTTTGATTAAACTCAAGAACATGATCCTACCTTAATTTAAGTTTGGGCAAGCTGCATTTGATCGTACACAGTTTTGTCAAGATCCATGGGTTGATTTTGGTTTTATGAATGTTAACGCTATTACATTCCTGGAAAGACAACAATATGGAATTTCCCATACTTGTTATGTGGGAGACTTACTGGTGAATAACCAGTTTAAACAGCCAAATGCATCAAACCAGAATGTCACTACTCTATAGAATAAATTACAAGCCCACCACAACAGGATTTCAATAGTGGTGATGCGGTTTGGAACTGGAAAGGTGAGAAGTCCTATATGAAATGTTGTTACAATGTATTACTTGGTACTTCACCTCTTATTGATTACAAATGGCATATAAGTGTATGGCGTAAAGACAACAGTGCAAAAGAGAACTTGAACTTGTGGAAAGTCATCCAACGTGCCATGTTAACCAAAGACAAGATTGCCAGTTGCGGGATGAAGATTGACCAGTGCTGCATGTTTTGCACACAAAGTTAAAAGTGTCAAGCACTTGTTTTTTGAATACACTAAAATGAGGAAACTATGGACTGAATCACTTGCGCAAATTAGAGAACCATCCGGTGCTTTCTCCAGTCAAGAATGGGAGAGAATACACAGTAAAGTTAGAGGTAGAAGTGGAAAATCAAGGATATTCTGCTACGTCTTGAAGAATATTGTGAGCAATGTTTGGAAGCAACATAATGTGTGCATCTTTGATGCGGAGAGAGCTGTGAATTTTGGGTAATGGAAGCATTATGTTTGGCACGACATTAGGGATGGTCTTTAATTTTTAAAATTTGCTTTTGACCCTGGTATTTTTGGCTAAGCAAAATGCTTGATCTTTTTATATATGTGTTATGTGTTGTAGCTCGTTTAGGGCATTGGTATGCCTTATCATCTCTTTTCTTTTATTTTGTTATATCTCTCTTTGTTACTATGCAATCATCTTTGGTATATGAATAAAAGTGGTAGGGGTCCACTCAACCCCGTCGGCTTTGCCAAAAAAAAGTACTCAAATAAAATGTTCACTTAAATATAAAGATATATAAATCAAATATCATTAATAATATACATAAATAACATGAACAACAGAACAAATTTATTATTCATTTATCTCAATATATTTGTCTATGTTGTAAAAAATTTGTTTTTAACTTTAAATATCCATATTTTGACATTTATATAGCTATGTACAACTTTATCGGCCGTTTCCTAATCTTTTATGTTTAGATCCATGAATTTACATTGCTTATGAAAAGTCAAATTTAAAGTATTTTAATTTACAAACTGATCATATAGGTATACACATGCATACTAATAAAAACCACAACAAAAAATTTATGTTCAATCATATAGATATACAAATCACATACAACATTTATGTACACAGATAATAATAACAAAATTAATTTGTAAGTTAACTATAATTATATATGTACATAAACAATATATTTATCATACACTAAGTTAAAAACAATCTACTTTTAACTCAAATAACTTCATATTAAGCTATCAATAAAATTTCTATAAAATCATTCTCAATTTATTCCCTATTATTTACAATTAAATCGATATATTTTAACTAATTATATAATTTCAAATTTAACATGTTTAAAAATAAATAAGTTAAATAATATCTGTTAATTGTTCTAAAATAATTAAATTATTTCTGTTTCAATATGAATATTTTCTCATCGTAATAAGAACAATAAAACTATTTTTTTACTTCAGAAAAATATAAGTTCCATAACACATGCCAATGAAACTATTGTTTTACTTCATAAAAATATATCAATTTCAACATGAATATTTGCTCATCGTATGTTGTACAATAAAATTCCAATTTTGACATTAAAACTTTAAATACTATGTTTTATAATATTATCGTGTGTAACACATGGGTTACACACTCGTTAGTTGGTTATTTTCATATAAGTTTAGTACACTTTTCTATACAATTGAGCAAACCTATAAAATTTAAAAGGGATGCTACACTTTGTGTATAAGAATTATATATTTTTATGATAGACCTTTGGCGTAATCTTTGATTTGTTCTTTAACTGAGCAACCTAATTTTCCAACGATACATGCGCATTTGACTTATGGTGGATATTTTACAGATAGGTTTTGGAATAACCTTGAAATGCTAATAAGGAACTTCGGTCCCATCATTCTTTCACAACGCAATATTGTACTTGAACTTTCATTTAAGGAGCTGGTTTAATATATATTTTCACTAATCTATTCCCTAGAGATTAAAACTTATTTTTTTCCCTATTGTAAAGTAATCCTATAATCCAATCGAATGGTTGGAAGTAATGCAATGTTTGCACTTTTTTTTGGATGATTAATTATGTTATTTATGATATATTTATATATGTGTGTGTGTGTGTGTTCATATATAAAAAGGATAACAATGATGCTTCTGGAATTTCATTCAAACAGTTGCTGCTTCTTTAAATGTGGTTAGTTTCTAACCGAATCACATTAATTTCAGTGTATTTCAATTATCATATGATTACTAAGAAGTGAATGCCTTAAATATGCCCTGCCCACAAGGAACTTGATTATCATTTGACTACCCTCGTAAAATGTTTTGTATTTATATCCTTTTGTCTACATGTTCCACTTAATCAGGGTTTGCGTATAGTAAGTGATATAGCAATAATAATTTAACATCATCAATGATTTTTTTTACTTATATTATTATTATGAAAACATTGAAGAAATGGTCAACTTCTCCAGTTGTACAAATGTAACTAGGGACGAGGGAAGTTAAGACTGGTGAGGTCACGTGACCTCACCAGAAACACAACTCATATTATTTAAAAAAACACTCAGAAACAAAATGCGTCCAACAATGAGAAGAATGGAAAAAAGGAAGGAAAAAGTCGATCGTGATTTCCTTTCAAACCTTTGATTGTACTGCTTCCATTCAATCATCCGCACCACCACTCTCGCATCTTTTCCCAGTATTCGACGCCATAATCGACAGTGATGGGTAATCAGCTAAACCTATTTTAAAATCTGCTGATTTGAATTTAATTTATTAGGGTTTTACTTAAATCATTCATGCAATCAATTGGAGCTACTAGTTTGAACTTGGGTAGTGATTTTTATTTGATTTGAATGAGTTGAATTGGTTAAATTGGGGTTGGATTGGTTTTTTTGTGAAGGTTTATCGAAATACATTTTATTTTGTTTGAAAAAAGAAAACGAAATTTGTAGAAAGTTGAACTTATTTGAAGTTAGAGCTACTGATTTAACCTACATATTATAATAAATTTGAAGATATGACGAATTCGACAATGAAAAAAATATCATCTTTTGATTATAATAAAATAATTTATTTTTCATATTTGCGGAAAATTTTCAAATGATCTTTTGAAAATATCTCTAATGAAGTTGGTTCTTCCAAAATTTCTACATCAACGGATAATGTCCCTAAAATAATAGTCAAAACACTATTCTTTTTAGCTTAGTAACTCGATGTTGTATTGAAGTTGATTTATCGGATCTTCTTTCTGATCCTAGTTTACAACATCAAATTTTTGACAATGATCCAAATGATAAAGACATAGTCCGAAGAGCATATTTATTGAAAGGCCCTTGTCAGCCTTCTTTGCAATTGTTTTCCCAAACAATAATCGATAGTAAAACTCATCTTTTAATCAATCATGGTTTAACGATTACAAAAATTGGTTGGAATATAGTGAGAAAGCGGTGAATTATCTAGTGGGCGGAGGTTAAATCAAGAGCAGAGTTTGAAACGACCGGAAGATTCATGCTGGGGATCATATTATGGTACATTACTTAATTTGATTGTAATATTTCTTTTGTTTATTGATGTCCTTATGGAACTTGTAGAAGATATGTCTGTTGATAAAAAAGGAGAACCTTTGAATTTGATAAAACTGCTACAATCTTATGATTTCTTATTTTGCATTTAATGAAGAATGTACTTTCCATTGCTAATGATCTTTTCAAAGCACTACAACGAAAAAATCAAGATATCATAAATGCTTTGATGCTGGTAAAAATATTCAAATAACGTTTACACAAGATGAGAGATGGTGGATGGGTTATTCTTTTGGATGAGGTTGTATCTTTTTGCACGAAATATAATATGCCCATTTCAAATAGGACAAATTTTCAAAAGATGCTAGTTTTTAAAACTAATAGCACAAATAAGCTGGTTCAAAAACTATTTGCAAATATAAGCTGATTTTGGCCAGCTCAGCGATAAGCTGACACTTTAAAAAAAAATGGGCACACTTCTAAAGTGAACCCTCATATATTTGTATGGGTGCACTTGGTAAGTGCTCCCATACAAATATAACTAATATCAAAGCACGGACCGAGGATGGTCTCCGCACTGGTCATTTCATCTGAATAGAACGCATGTACTATATTCCCTATACCGTACCCTGTTTTTGCAGTAAATTGAAATAAAGCCTCACATCACCCAACAGTTCCCCATTCTTTCACGTCAACTATGCATAGCATGCCAGCGTCCACCTTCTATTTTCAAACAACCTACGCATGCATGCCACTAACACATGAAAGCTTACTATCCATATCTATGCATGCTCCATGTTTCCAAAACAAAAAACTTTAGCCCAAACTCCAAAATATGTATCTACTCATGTCCTTTTTCCCTTTTTTTACACGTGCAATCAATAATCCATCCCTATTCCTTCTCTCCATGTCATCGTCTGCCCACTATCTTCAACTACAATGCACATGTTTTTCTATTGCTATGTACACGAATAAACTGACAATGAAACCTGCACTTATTCTTTTCTCTTCTTACTTCCATGCACGTCCAGGGACGTATGCACCTCTCCATCTTGTGTATTTCTTATTTGGCTTCCGTATTTTTTTGCGTGTGTTATCAATGAAAAGAAGGGGGAAGAGGAGAAGTGTTGTGTGAAGAAAATGAAACGGAAGAGGAGAAGTGTTGTGTGAAGAAAATGAAACGGAAGAGGAGTTACATTTTTATGGGCACACTTGCCAAGTGCGCCTGTACAAATATATGGAGGCGCACTTTATAAGTGCTCCTCGTTTTTTTTTAAATAGCCAGCTAACCGCTGAGTTGGCCGAAATCAACCTATATTTGCAAATAGTTTTTGAACCAGTCTATTTGTGCTATTAGTTTTAAAAATTAGGCTCTTTTCAAAATTTGTCCTTTCAAATATGAATGGTACTTAACTTCTTTTGGGTAGATCAATAAGAGGTCCAATGATCAAAAATTTACATAATTATCGATTTGATTTGTTCAAACTATGTTAGATAAGAAAATTGTTGAACTCAATAATCGATTCAATGAAGTAACTTCTGAACTTCCTCTTTATATGTTAGCACTTAGTGTGGTTGTGACGACCACCCATAGCCCCCGCACTAAACCAGAGGAATAATGCACTGAAAGACGTGCCAGACAACTATGGACGATCATCAAGATGTGGTACACATGCGGAACCTATCGTAGAACTCACAGCGTAAGGACAAAATATAACAGAACATATACAACAGGTATTAATAGTGAAGTAGAGAAACACCAAGCTTCCATAACAACTAGAAAGTAATATCCATACACATAGATAACAAAATAGTGTTTACAACTTTGCCTCACTACAACACTCAAAGAAGAATAACAAACATCGGAAATCTAAATACTATATAGTAGGTAAGGTAATACGCTAGCCTCCTGCTCGCCTTCGAACCACAACATTGTCCTCAGTAAGCTATCACCTGCCACTTAGTCTGCCCATCCACAACTGGATGAAAAGCCAGTAATAACACGGAAAATCAGAACCAATTTAAAATTTTTATTTTGGCAATTTTAATGAATTTAGAAAATTTAAAATGATTTATTTTTAATAATAATGACTAGAAATTTATTTTGAAGAGAACTAGAACATATAAATTTATTTAAATCGAAGTTAGAATATAAATATTTTTTCAATTATAAAAGGAAATGGAAATGGCGCGGTAGTTTGAAAATTTGATTTCAAATTTCAAATGAATGTACAAGATTCAAAATAACCCGGATTTTAGTGAAACTAGAAATATTTGAATCTGTTCGAAAATATCTTTCCAACGAATCTGAAAAATCTAGATTTCATAGCGGGAATAAAAAGTTATGTCCAGTTGAAAATTCAGAATAGTCGCTATGGAATTTTATATAATATATAGCCCTTAAAAATAACCATTTTGCAAATGGCCTCCGTTTTCAATGAGACCACTTTTGTTGGATCCGGAATGTCAAATTATTGCTAGATTCCAATTTTCATAATTTTTTGAATTAATATGTGAGCATGATGGATTTAAACGTGCTTGGTCAATTCAGTTTGAATTTAATCGACTGGAAAACAAGCGTTTTTCAAACGGTCTCCAAATTCAACAAAATTAGTTCTTTTAGGACCGTATCGTCAAAACATAGCTAGATTTATTTTTCTGGAATTTTTGGAGTCTGTATGTGGCCCTGGTAAATTAAAATGTGCATTTGAATTTAAAATATATTGATTTATATTTTAAATTAATGGAAACTGATCGAAACTGTCGAACTGGCTTACGGGACATATCCCATTGTGTTCGAAATAGGGGTATTTAGCTAGGGGCGACAGTCGTTGGGTTCGATTTGGAGGTCGATCTAAAAAGCAACTTTTTGGGAGAAAATTAATAAATAAAATAAATATATATATAATTCCTACCATCTCTAAACCTAAATTAGTCAAAATCTGCCCCTCCCCAAATTAAAAAGAAAACCCGCTCAGCGCCCCCCCTCCCCCCCCCCCCCACGCCGCGACCGTCGCTTCCATCGTCGGAGCCACCTCTCGCCGCCTCCCATCCTCTTCCCCCTTCTCCATTTCGAGCACCCAGTCCCGAAACCCACGCCCTAGACTAGAAACCCACCGCCGCCAGTCCACCCTAGCCCACCACCGCCTGGCCGACGACTCCACTACCACGAGCAGTCTCTGGCGCGCCATCCCCAACCTCGATTCCACCAGTAAGTTTTCATTTTAATTTATTTTTGAATAATTAGTTTAAAGTAAGTAAAAAGCATTGATTTTAAATCAGTTTTGTTTATATATGGTGATGTAAAGATTTGATTTTTATATGTATGATAGCAAGGTAAAGATTCCATTTTTATATATATCGTGTCATCATAAAAATGTGATTTTTATATATATGATTTCAAAATAAAAATACGATTTATATATATATAGTTGAAATAAAAATATGATTTTGATCCATTTTGCGTGGTTATAAAAATATGAATAGTAAAATAAAAATGTTATTTTTATTTTAAAAGTAGTGGTATAAAAAAAATTGAATTTTTATATATGAAATAGCGGTTTAAAATATGATTTTTATATAGAAAATTGAGTTATAAAAATATGATTTTTATAATATAAACATCAGTATAAAAATATAGTTTTTGATATATGATATATGAATAGCATAAGAAAAATGTAATTTTTATAGCGTTGAAATAAAAATGTGATTTTTAATATAAAAATCGTGTGAAACAGATTGCGATGGAACCGACTGGAGTCAAATCCAAATCCGAACCGTTCAGAAATAAAGAATGGAGGAGTGGAACCCAAAGGTGAGAACTTCTCACTTTATTTTATTTCTAGTTAAAAATATATACTAGGATGCAGACGGTGCTTAGTAGCATTCGACACCTTTGTTTGAAACCATGGTTGTTTGGTTGATTGGATTATTTGTTTGAATTTGGTTGTTTGGTTGAAATGAATTGATTGGGATTTGGTATATACATGGCGCGAGCCATTATTAGGCGAGGGATAAGGCTAGACCTTATTCCAGTTCTAGTATCGCGCCGTTATGCTGCCGAAATTGTCTAAAAATATTTAAATAGTAAAAATATCATTTTTATTGTATAAATGAACTGTACAAAATATTCATGAGTTGAAATAAATATTTTATAGTTAAAAATATAATTTTTAACGTATATATGAATAGAATAAATATCCATTTACAAATCGGACGATTTGTTTATGTACACACATTTGACTGATATTGATTGGGAGATATATTTTACACATTGCCCAACTGCACGAATAAAAATCAGCGTTTGTCGTTTGAAAACCCCACGACGGTATTGGGATGATATTGGGCATACACTAATCCCAATATTTAGCTGCATGTCAATCGATGGGTTGACAAGCTGTTGTAAGCGTTAATTAATTATATTTAACACTTATGCTGTTGTGTAATGCACTCTGGATAATGGTTGACTATGTTTGATTACGGTTGTGTACATGTGTGTATGAAATCCATATAAATAAAATTATATGGTAATTGACTGTGTCTGATTCTAATTCGGAAGGAACGAATATTTTAAATTAAAGAATATTTTAAAATGGCGAATAAAGAATATTTTAAAATAACTAATATTTTAAAATAATATTCAGTAATGGATCAAAATATGATTTTGATGTCCGATTTGGGATTGACACGAAAATATTTAAATATATAAAGCTGTGTTAATTAAATTAACGCCATTAGACATTAATGGTATTTATATCGATTTTATTCACTTTTATAGTGAATATCGAAAAGGAAGTGATTTCAAAATCTAATGTTTTGAAAATATTATCATTTATATATCATTGATATGGAATATTCAATTTTGATTTAAAATTGATATGAAGTTGAAATCGTTTTGAAAATGAATTTAAAACGATTTATAAAATACGTTTTAAATGGAAATCAATGAATATATATATTTATATTTATATATTTATATGTATATATATTTAATGGCCTGAATAGAACGCACCGCCATAGTTCGCGAATTTCGACCATTGACTTCAAATTGACATTACGGGAGATCCGACCAGCGGATTTTCTTAAAACTGGAACCATTGGGTTCGTATCGAAAAGATCTTTCCAACGAATATAAGAAATTTGAAATTTAACGGTTGGATTTGGAATTATGTCCAAATCAAATTTGGAAAAGGTCGTTGTAAGTGCAGTTCGATGACCGTTTATGGAAATCGACTGTACAAGCCTTGATAAAATTATTAAAAATATCGATAATTTATTTAAAATCATAATAAATGATTTGGAAAGAATTTGGGTGAAAAATTCCATGTTTGTAAAGATAAAAATACATTTTTATCAAAATAAACTAGTTATGAACTAGAATTATAATCCAATATTTTTAAATAAATAAGTTGAATTAGAGATGATTTTAAAAATAACCAGAATTTCCAATATATGAATTGGAATGGATTTGAATCGAAATTATCCTCGTAATATTTCGATATTGGATTTCCTGATTGCACGGATATTGTTATGGAAATTTGAAAAATATATATTATATATCGTAATTTCCAATGCGATATTTGTTGGTTTCAGAATTTGATATTGAATATAAGCCGATATAATTTCTATTCAAAGCCTTGTATTTAATGTGAAATTGGATTTTGGGTTTGTTGTGATTGGTGTATTAAATAACACTATTCTTAAACCCAGTTGACAAAAGAATAAATCTTTTAATTAAGATTTAGTGAAGTTTTCCAATTAATTAATATTTAATTGGGATTGAATTAAAGAATTGGATTTTGGGTTTGTTGTGAACGGTGTCTTAAATAACACTGTTCTTAAACCCAGTTGAGAAAAGAATAAACTTTTAATTTAGATTTAGCGAAGTTTTCCAATTAATTAATATTTAATTGGGACTAAATAAAAGAATTGGATTTTGGGTTTGTCGTTAATGGTGTTTTCAGTAACACTGGTCTTAAATCCCGTGTGAAAAGAATAAATCTTTTAATTAAAATTATTAGAGTTTCCAGTTAATTAACATTTAATTGAAATAAAATGGGATGTGAATTGGGTTTATCGTGAACTGTGTTTTTAACGACATTCGTTCCTTAACCCGATTTACAGTGAAATGCGATTTGGAATTTATAAAAAAATTAATCAAGATTTAGGGGAAATTTTCCAAAGAAAATTTTCCAATTTAATAAATTAAATTGGAATCGAATTCGATTTGGTAATAATCGAAGTGAACTTCTATGGAGGAAGACCGTTACTATATATGGAATTTAAAAGGCTTTGCTGTTATTCCATTTATATTATCGGTTGGATATGGAAGTTTATATCGATTATATATATTGATCTGTTTTCCGTGAAGATTCCATTGTTAATGGAATGTGATTTTGGGTTTATCATGAGCTGTGTTTTAAATGACATTTGTTCTTTAACCTAGTTAAAGATAAGATTAATTTCTTAACTTTGAATAATCATTAAGCAATGATTTTTGGAGATTAAAACTGAATTAGAGTTTTAATGAATCTTTAATTAGATTGAAATGGGAATTGATAATTTAAATTATCAAATTTGGGAAATGATCGAGGATGGAGTATCACCAGTTTTGCTCCAAGCGATAGTTAAATCTTTAATTAGATTTGAACGTGAAATGGTAAATAATTTTACCGATAACACTGTGATGTTAGATATGGAGTATTACCAGTTTTGCTCCATGGGATGAATAGGTTGGGATTGGGTAAAATAATAAATGTTTACTTCGGTAAGGTTCGCTAATCCCGACTTGTTTGGATAAACCTTAATTTGGTTTGAATTGATATCCGAAGGAAGATTAGAGAATAAATTTAAAGAATTTATCTTTGATAAAATTAATGGGAACTTTTCCTAAAGTATAAGAATATTTGATTAAAGGAATATTCTGGATTGGAATGAGGCGTATGTTATGTTTTTATAGCACTTGTTTATTAGATACGCGAGTTATTCAGAAAGACCGGGTTTACCCCATTCTGAATGACTGAATCGACGATATGTCAAGGATGAAGACCGTGGTTGAAAACAGGAGGTCTTCACGTCGTTTGGATGATTATTGATGCCTTGATTGGGATGTACACCCAAGACGAGGTAATAAGTGGTGATCGTCCAGATGTACTTGGAGATCGACTGAATATGCGAGGGCCACTCTCTTGTATTGGACATATGGGACAAGGAATAAGATGCCCCCGGTTTTGTTCAGACCCAAAACGAACTTGTAAATGGATGTGTGTCTGACATTGGATTTCATTCTATGTGATTGATAGACATCAGTTGTAACACCCAGAATTTTCTGTGACGACTAAAAGAATGAATTCAAGAATACTTAATTGTTAAATTGAGAATTAAGGGAAACGGGTTGCGCCATTGCGTTCATCTCGAAATTCTGCTTGGAATAGAGTCTAAGTTTTCGTAAATCGGACTTCGTATGAAGAAGTTATGGCCCTCAAAAGTTTCAGTAATTTAAATAAATTAAGAACAGTTCAGATCAAAAATTCAAAATTCGAACAAGGAAGCGGGCTGAGTGGGATTTCTCCTGCCCCAGGCCAGGTCGACCAGGGGGTCGACCTCCCCTACACAGGTCGACCTGGGGTTCGACCTACCCCCAGGGAAGATCTGAAATGAGACGATCCTGACTTGTTGTTGAGTCTTTTCTGACATGTTGCTGAGTCACTAGGGCATAGGTGGCAATTCTGGATAACTCTATCTAGTCTGGACGGTTGTGATTGCTCCTGTGATAATCTAATGGCTTATGTTGATTTAAACTTCTATATAAGCATGCATAGACTCAAGCCCTAAACCTAAACTAAATTAGTCTCTTAGCCTCCATGCTGCTGCTAGAATAGTTCTTCTTCTTAAAGCTTAGGAATTGCAAGTCAAGATTCTAATACAAACGACGAACGAATTATTCTCTTCTCTAACCCGTCTTTGTGAGTACAATTTCTTTAACAAAATAATTAATAAATTAATTATGATGAGTTATAATTTGGATTATGAGAACATGCCTGTTGAATCATGTGACGTTACTTAATTTTGTTATCGTCTGTTGTGAACATATGACGGTTTTGTTAACTTATGTTAGTGGATCTATTTCATATGTCCAATCACATATGTTTAACTTGATTCATTTTATGACATCAGTTTATATGCAAGTCTGTATGCGAATTATACACAAGTTTATATGTGAATCAAGTATATATATATATACATGCGAGTTTATATGTAAAACTGTGATATTGGTTTACATGTTTAAATTCATGATGTTAATTCATATGTCTAAACACATATTCTAGATTTGATTCATTTTGTGACATTTACATGTCTAAATCATATGCAAGTGTAAATGTAAATCTTAATTTACATGTCTAAATTATATATGCAAGTTATATATAAGTTTGGATGTGAATCGTATGCTAGTTTATATGTAAGATTGTATGCGAATCATATGTAAGTCTTAATTTACATGTCTAAATTGCATATTCAAGTTTAATACAAGTTTGTATGTAGATCATATGCAAGTTTATGCGAAAACCATGTTCATATATGCAAGTTCACCTTTACGTGTGTAGATCTATGCAAATCATATCTTATATAATTTGACCCATGCCAGATTGTAGTTTATGCAAATTATGCCTATTGCCTATGCATGTTATTGATTATACAAATTTATGATTATATAAATTATAATCATGCAAGTTTTGATCCATACTAGCCTATTTTTATTTGTGAGTTAGATCTATTTTTACGTGTTATGCAAGTTGTGATGTTTTTGTGAGTTAGGCTATTTGCTAGCCTACGTATAATCTATATTACACGTACGAACAACGTGGGGGCAATGGGAAAATATTAAATATTAATATTGTAAAAATTGGCATAAAATGGCTCAAAAACATATAATAAATTTGAGATATTAATTGGCCTAATTTATATGCATAGAAATTGTGGACATAATTTAGGTGACAATTGTGGACATAGATTAATTTGGAAGTTATTGACAATTTGAAATAGGGATATCAATTCAAATTGGGAATGAATAATAATGTGTAATAATAAATGCCTAAGACACGAGGTTAAACTCGTTTGTGGTATAAGACTTCCCGGAACCGCCCAGCACATCCAGCAACTACAAACGGTAGTCTAATGTGAGAGGTCAAAGGCATAAATTAAATGAGTAATAAATGCCTAAGACACGAGGTTAGACTCGTTTGTGGTATAAGACTGCCCGGACCCGCCCGACACATCCAAAAACCGCAAACGGCAGTCTAATGTGAGAGGTCGTTGGCATAATTAAAGTTTCATGGACACGAGGTTAAGTCTGGCTTATGGTGGAAGTCTGCCCGGAACCGCCCAGCATA
Source organism: Allium sativum (assembly GCA_030737875.1). NCBI lineage: Eukaryota > Viridiplantae > Streptophyta > Magnoliopsida > Asparagales > Amaryllidaceae > Allium > Allium sativum. Next base: position 398,541,719 of record CM060916.1, read on the forward strand.
TCCAGCGGCCACAGGCAATCGACTTAATGTGAGAGGTTTGTGCATTAATAATTAATTAATGCTGATCAAAGACGAATATGAATGACAAACAGAAGTTTGGTTGAGATGAGTAATTCTCTGAGTGCCAATCTGATTTTGATTTCGGTCTTCGGGGTTGATACTTAGGGAGTTATTCTCTTAACCAATGTATTTGTGAACTAAGATGTACTTAATCATAAATTAAGAAAAACATGTTATATGATATATATATATATATATGATACATAAAACATGATAGTGGATAGGGTTAAGACCAGCTTAACCTATAATCTAATAAGTAGGTAGGGTTAAGACCAGCTTAACTAATAATATTTATTAATTTGATAAGTGGGTAGGGTTGAGACCAGCTTAACCAATAATATATATCTGATAAGTGGATAGGGTTATGACAAACTTAACTAATAATACATATTGATCTGATAAGTGGATAGGGTTAAGACCAACTCAACCAATAATATATAAGTGGATAGGGTTAAGACCATCTTAACCAATAATATATATATATATATTGATCTGATAAGCGGATAGGGTAATGACAAGCTTAACCAATAACACACGTTGATTTGATCGGTGGGTAACATGGGTGACGTGTGGGATATAATTATAAACACTTAACCAAGTTGAAACATGTAAGAAGCCATGAATAAGAGGGGGTTAAGTGGGAAATCCTAGTGGGGACCAAATATAGGTGGAAAGCTTGTGTCAAGTGTGGGGACCCTTTTCCACCAATAACCCATTTAGTATCTAAGTGAGCTCGATCTAGATCAAGGACGGGACACGCTTACTGGGTTTGATTGTAAGAGGTCAAAACGAGTTAGCGGTGGCAACGCAAGTCCAACGGGGTCATGTGCGTGCGTGGGCCCGGGCTGGTAGGTAAGACGTTGTTGCATCGTGTAGGTATAGGCCGTGCATCTTTAGTGGTATCGGGTTTCCACTTTGGGAAGTGATACACCCCATTGTGGGACCAGCACGAGTATCTACGAGTTAGGGAGCCGATCGAATAGGGAAGGTAGTGGGTACGACTAGCGGAGATAGGAGCAGGCGGTACCTATGAAGGTAGCTAGGAGTCCAACTACCATATCATGAATAAATGTTGTAATTAGAATGGGGAGGGTAGTGGGTACGACTAGTGGAGATAGGAGCAGGAAGCACCATTGAAGACAGCTAGGGGTACATGAAACTACCATTATGATTATTATGTTCAGAAGGCGGGATCAACTTTTAGGGTGACTAGTAATGGTGCAGTGTAGTAATTATCCTGTAGTGTTGGAGGCGCAATTAACGTTATCTTATTCTTCTTGTTTGCTTTGTCATGCCCATTTGTTTCACAGTGATTCCTTATTTTACCATTTTATGCTTTATCCTAGTTACTTTAATAATTATGTTGTTAAAGTTATTGGACTCGCCAGAATTTTATGTCTGAACCCCTTTGTTTTCGCCTCTTTTCTTCCTTTCCCCCCTCCTCCTCCTTAGGTTCTCAGGGTGAGACTAGTGCTAGTGGAGCTTGATTTGGATCTTTCTCTCTCTTTTGGAAGTGCTTGGATTGCTGAAAGTAAAGTTTAGCTTATCTCTTTTATGGCTACTTATGTTGGGGTTATGTTTTTTACTTTATGTACTCAGAAAACAATTTGTCAAGATGGATATTAAGTGTACTTGGTTTTATTGTTGGTTTTTGATGTAACCAAACTATTTCTCCGCTACAATAAAAGTTGTTTTAATTTTTCAAGTACAAATATATGTATCTGACTTGTTATATTATGTTCTATACACCAATAATACTCCATGAAAGTTAATGCATTCCCTTTGAGAGTGACATTAGTGGACGTGGGGTGTCACACGTGGTATCAGAGCTGAAGGTTAACAGAACAGAAAAGAGATTTTGAAGGAAAAAAAAAACCCCCCGCTTTCAAAAGCATTTTTATAAAGAAATACTTTCAAAAATATGTTTTAAGGAGAGTATTTTTAAGAGAAAAGCTTATTTTGAGAAACGTAACCCCTAAGAGCCATATATCCTTCCTTCGATTCTCCGTTTTAAGTCTCTTCCTCTTTCCTTTTTTTGAATTTCTTCCTCCACGTATAGACGCTTTTTCTAAGATAGTAAGAACTTCCGTACGATGGGCGGGAAAACCGCTTCATGGGACTGGGACGTTTGGCAAAGCTAGAAAGAAGTGGAGGACTTGTTGGTACCTTTAAGATAGATGATGGGAGAAAGGTTCAATTAGCTGCTTGGTTAATAAAGGACGAAGCCTCATTTTGGTGGGAGGTCACGAATGGAGAATGTACAGAAGAGGCATGGATAGGACACACGATAAGAAAGTAAATCCTAAAAAGGTAGTAAGGATAAACAAGGGGTCAACAGAAAAGGAAGGGCCACACTTGTCAAATACCTAACTACTTAAATAAAGACGTTAGAAAGAAGAAGAAGACTAGTTGTTATCGTTACGGAGAAACAGGACATCTTATTAGGATCGTCCAAAGAAGCAAAAGGCAAATGTAAGGACAAAGTACAGGATCTTCTGGAGGGCAGAAGCGTTCCCTTACTGCTGGCATACCTGATAAAGGTAGAAGTATCTTGGTTGGAAGTTTGGTTTTTCTTTTTGATCATCCTGTTAGAACCTTGTTTGAATTTTGGTGCTTCACACTCGTTTGTATATGCATCGTTAGTTGAAACACTACACCTAAATACTAGTCTAGTTACAGATCCCATAGTAGTCTCAAATCCTATTGGTGGTTTGGCTCATCTTTCGATGATTTGTCGGGATTTGAGAGTGTCTATCTTGGGCGTTGGGATTGAATGCAACGCCTTCGTTCTTGGCTTCATGGGCTACGACTTGATTCTAGGCATGGATTGGCTAGCCAGATACGGTGCTATCCTAGACTGTGAAAGAAGGGTAGTTAAATTGTTGACTCGTTGTGGAAAGACCCCTGATATTTCTTATGACCCTAGAGGTCCGGTGACGCTTAGCTACCTAGAATCTCTTAACGTGTCCAATGATGATTTGGAATCTGTTCATGTGGCCCGTGAATATGGTGACGTCTTCGATGAAGTTCGGGGTTTACCCCCGAGGCGCGAGATAGGCTTTCATATATACCTAGTAGATAATGCAAAGCCAGTTGCATTACCAGTGCGCCACATGGCTCCGAGAGAGAGAAGGGAACTCAGTAAGCAAGTGAAAGAGTTGCTTGAGAAGGGGTTCATAAGAAGAAGCATTTCGTAATGGGGTGCTCCAGTTGTTTTTGCTACAAAGGCTGATAGTTCACTTAGACTGTGCATGGACTATAGAGAGCTGAATAAGCTCACCAAGAAGAACAGACAACCATTGCCGAGGATAGACGATTTATTCGATCAGTTGGTTGGCACTTTGGTTTTCTCGCAGCTGGATTTGGCTATAGGATTTCATCAGCTAAGGGTGGCTGAAGACAGCATAGTTAAGACTGCATTTAGAACTCCTGACTGTTTCTTCAAGTGGCTTGTTATGCCTTTTGGTTTGACGAATGCACCCGCATACTTCGTTGACTTAATGGGTAGGGTGTTTAGGGAGTTTCTAAACAAGTTTGTGGTAGTCTTTGTAGACGATATCTTGATTTTCTCTAGAAGCGAGGAAGAGCATGCCCTACATATTAGGGAAGTCTTAGAGACCCTACGAGCGCATCAACTCAAAGCTAAGTTCTCCAAATTCCATTTTTGGAGAAAAGAAGTGAACATGGTCTCTAAGGAAGGGATAGCTGTGAATCCCGCAAAGGTGGTGGCAATCCCAGATTGGAAGATTCCTTAGAACGCAATAGAAGTAAGAAGCTTTTTAGGGCTGGCGGGCTATTATAGGAAGTTCATTAAGAACTTCGCGAAGATATTAGCCCAACTTACTCGGTTAACGAAGAAGAACATGACTTTTTCTTGGGATGTTGGCTATGACGATGCTTTCCAACGTTTGAAGAGGGTTTTGACGACAACTCCAGTTTTAGTTTTACCAGATGGAAGTAAGACATTCACAGTGTATACCGATGCTTGTGGGATAGGGCTTGGAGCAGCTTTCGATGCAAGAGGAAAAGGTGATATGCAAAAGGCAGCAAGCACGAGCATCGCTTATCATCCACAGACGGATGGACGGACAGAAAGGGGTGAATAGAATCCTTGAAGATCATTTGAGGTTATGTATCCTAGAATTTGGAGGGACATGAGAAGAGGCAACGAGCTTAGTGGTGTTCATGACATGTTTCACGTTTCTCATTTGCGTAAGTGCTTACATGAGTCTGCGGAAGTGGTGGAGCCAAGTATACTAGAGGAAGTAGAAGTGGAACGAGAAGCGACTGTGAGAAGAGTTCCAACTCGTATCTTGGGTACGGAAGTCAAAAAGCTACGCAACTGTGAAGTCAAGTTTGTTAAAGTTCAATGGAGTGACGCTGAGGAAGACGCGATTTGGGAAACTGAGAGAAAAATACGCGCAGCCTACCCTTTTTTTAGGGTACCTCCTCGATCTCCTTTTCCATAAGTTTATTCATGCTTATATCTATCTTTTATGTATATCTCCTCGGTCCTATTCTTTATCCTTAGGTAGAAACCGATGGATGTAAACATGTATTTGAAACATGTTATGATTGATGGTTGTGAGTGGTTGGAAGTGGTTTCTAATGGTTACTCATGGATGCATGTAAACACGCATTAGGCACTAGATCGGCTCAATCACTTTCATATTGCATATAAATATGTGTGCATATTTAAATTAATGGATGTATAATGGTTGTGTTATCATATGGATGCTGCATTTTGATGAATGGTTGTGCACACTGTAGAAGTAATATGTATCGTTAGGATTCTTTTGCGTACATAATGGACGCATGGCACTATCATGATTTGCATTAAGGAGGTCAACTGAAACAGTGGACCGCCTGATTTTGCATTGGATAAGGAACATGTAAACACACTTTTTGCATATGTTCATACGGCATTAGAAATCTTGTAAGGACAATGGATGCATGTGTTTGATGGTTGAGTAGATGGATGATTGGATGTTAGGATATACATTCTCCTTAACTTGGAGATTTCGGGGGTGAAATTCTTTAAGGAGGGGAGAATGTAATACACTGAATTTTTTGTGACTATTAAAAGAACGAATTTAAGAATACTTAATTGTTAAAGTGAGAATTAAGGGAAACGGGTTGCGCCATTGCGTTCGTCTCGAAATTTTGCTTAGAATAGAGTCCAAGTTTTCGTAAATCGGACTTTGTATGAGGAAGTTACGGTCCTTAGAAGTTTCAGTAATTTAAATTAAAAACAGTTCAGATCAAAAATTCAAAATTCAAACGAGGAAGCGGGTTGGGCGATATTTCTCCCGCCCCAGGCCAGGTCGACTAGGGGGTCGACCTCCCCTACACAGGTCGACCTGGGGGTCGACCTACCCCTGGGGCAGATCTGAAATGAGACGATCCTGACTTGTTGCTGAGTCTTTTCTGACCTGTTGCTGAGTCATTAGGGCATAAGTGACAATTCTGGATAACTCTATCTAGTCTGGACGGTTGTGATTGCTCCTATGATAATCTAATTGCTTATGTTGATTTAAACTTCTATATAAGCACGCATAGACTCAAGCCCTAAACCTAAACTAAATTAGTCTCTTGGCCTCCATGTTGCTGCTAGAATAGTTCTTCTTCTTAAAGCTTAGGAATTGCAAGTCAAGATTCTAATACAAACGATGAACGAATTATTCTCTTCTCTAACCCGTCTTTGTGAGTACAATTTCTTTCACAAAATAATTAATAAATTAATTATGATGAGTTATAATTTGGATTATGAGAACATGCATGTTGAATCATGTGACGTTACTTAATTTTGTTATCGTCTGTTGTGAACATATGACGGTTTTGTTAACTTATGTTAGTGGATCTATTTCATATGTCCAATCACATATGTTTAACTTGATTCATTTTATGACATCAGTTTATATGCAAGTCTGTATGCGAATTATACACAAGTTTATATGCGAATCAAGTATATATATATATACATGTGAGTTTATATGTAAAACGTGTGATATTAGTTTACATGTTTAAATTCATGATGTTGGTTCATATGTCTAAACACATATGCTAGACTTGATTCATTTTGTGACATTTACATGTCTAAATCATATGCAAGTGTAAATGTAAATCTTAATCTACATGTCTAAATTATATATGCAAGTTATATATAAGTTTGGATGTGAATCATATGCTAGTTTATATGTAAGATTGTATGTGAATCATATGTAAGTCTTAATTTACGTGTCTAAATTGCATATGCAAGTTTAATACAAGTTTGTATGTAGATCATATGCAAGTTTATGCGAAAACCATGTTCATATATGCAAGTTCACATTTATGTGTATAGATCTATGCAAATCATATCTTGTATAATTTGACCCATGCCAGTTTGTAGTTTAAGCAAATTATGCCTATTGCCTATGCAAGTTATTGATTATACAAATTTATGATCATATATATTACAATCATGCAAGTTTTGATCCATGCTAGCCTATTTTTATTTGCGAGTTAGATCTATTTTCATGTGTTATGCAAGTTGTGTTGTTTTTGTGAGTTAGGCTATTTGCTCACCTACGTATTATATGTATTACACGTACGAACAACGTGGGGCAATGGGAAAATATTAAATATTAATATTGTGAAAATTGGCATAAAATGGCTCAAAAACATATAATAAATTTGAGACATTAATTGGCCTAATTTATATGCATAGAAATTATGGACATAATTTAGGTGACAATTATGGACATAGATTAATTTGAAGTTATTGACAATTTGAAATCGAGATATTAATTCAAATTGGAATTGAATAATAATGTGTAATAATAAATGCCTGAGACACGAGGTTAGACTTGTTTGTGGTATAAGACTGCCTGGAACTGCCCGGCACATCCAGCAACCACAAACGGTAGTCTAATGTGAGAGGTCAAAGACATAAATTAAATGAGTAATAAATGCCTAAGAGACGAGGTTAGACTCGTTTGTGGTATAAGACTTCCCGGACCCACCCGGCACATCCAGCAACTGTAACACCCCACCTCCGCTAGGGTCACTCGCAAAAGGAATGCACTAGCTTTAGAGGGGCATTATTGGTAAACATGCACAGAAATATCACAAGACAGAACATATAAAATAGCGGAAGTAAAATCAAACTTTCATAACATGAATAAATAAGGTCTAAAGCCTTTTACATCAGAGTACATCAAAACCTGTCTTGCAATAGTAAAGAAGCATAAAGACATTTTCATAAATTATTCCCCAAGTAAAAACAGTAAAGTAGTCATTAGCCAAGAAAAGTCCAAGCCATCCATGATGACCTTCAAGCAGAAGAAGTCCGAACTAAACAACAGTATTTCCTCCCTGTAACCTGGGGGGGAAACGAAAGAAAAGAGGCGAAACAAAACGGGTCAGTCAAAAAGACTGAGTAAGCCCTATCTACTATTAGCATAAAAACTAGTAAAGTTAACTGACATGAGAAACTGAGATGAACATAAGCATGATAACAAGATAGATAAGCTAAATCAAAATAACAGGATGAACTACTGAACTCAGATAAACTAAGGTGTCATGATAAATTACGATGTCAAGATAAAACAAGGTATCACATCGTCAGGTTTCTATCAAGTATAATATCCCCAAGATATCTGTCACGTATAACGCCCCGTGATATCTATCCTGTATTTTAGCTCTGCACCTACCGTACTAGTATCCCCACCGTGTCATGTGTTAACCAAGAATGACCCTCACTCAAAAGTCGTGTAATGGTCCATGTCAACCTAATATATCGCATATATAGGTTACTCAACTTGTATGTTTTATTCCATGTAAATGTTCAGTCCCTTGCCGTAGACCATACGGGCTTTCCCATGAGATTCTATATTACTTTAACATAGTTCCATGATCCTTAAGATCGGTTTGGACTGTTACCCTAAACCTAGCCAGGGTCTTCCAACATGAATTATCGTTGTACAACTAGGACTTATGCTACCTAGGGCTACTAGGGATTATGCTTACCTATTGCACGTTTTCGTATCTCGGTTTGGGTTCAACCACCTAGGGCCACTAGGGATTACGCTAACCGCCAACCGCGCCCTTTTTCCCACGCATATATCGTGAATCATTTTTCCATGACTGTATGCACATGTATCACATCGTGCCATCCGAGTCCTGTCACAGGGCAGACCAGGAAATACAGGACTCGGTCGGGAGCTTTCAATTTATCTGCCGATGCAGATGCTAAGGTCTGTTTTTTTCCTATACGTGGCTATGGTCCCACGAGACCACTCCCTCAACTAGTGAAAGACAAGACAGGATAAATCCTGTATGAGAACACAACATTGGCCAACCCACATCCAAGCCTTACCGCAACCATAATTAGATAGCAATTATGGTCTATTGGGTGTTCTCTGCCTTTCCGTACGTATACGCTTGACCAAAGATGGTAGGTAGCCTGACGAAATGCTATCTAGGGTACGACCGTGTATCGTCGACTATCCCCTATCCATCCCCGTCTTTAGGTCGCTCGTATAGCAACCAAGGCATACTCTTCTAACGCAGACCTTAACCTCTCATGAGCCTAGTATGATCACCTGGCAGCTCACAGAGGGATACCAAGAATATCCTCACGTTCCCCGAAGCCGCTGCTTCGTTACCCAGTTCGCTGGAGCCTTTATCTAAATCAGATACTTGCTCCTACTCGTATACTTAAACGATGACCTACCGTATCAGGTTACTCATCTATCTATGAACTGGTCCAAATCTCCTTGACTAAGAATTATTACTTAGCTATCCTTCAACTAAGGTTTACCACTTAGCCTTATTCCCGTTATTCTTGTTACTTACAGTTATCTACCTAATTCTCCGAATTAGGGTTTATATAATGGATTAAGTGTCACTTAAGTTCATGACTTAACCCGTCTACAAATCATGTCAAAATTGGCTAAGTATCCAAGTCCAAGACTTAACCCTACAAACCATGTTCACGTTGGTTAAGTATGTATTAACTTGACCCTATCAAATTACTGAGTCAAATTGGTCAAGTGTATTCAAACGATTCGTGACTTAGCCTTTTCATGTTATCACGTTGGATTGGTTAAGTATTGGTTAACTTAACCTCAATAAATTCACGAGTTAGATTGGTTAAGTATAGGTCACTTAACCACATCAAATCATCATGTTAAATTAGTTAAGTGTTTAACTTAACCCCATTAAACTACCAAGTGGGATTAATTAAGTCTAGGCTAACTTAACCCCATCCGATTTCCATGTTTAGACTAATTGAGTCTAATCTTAACCCCATCCATTAACTGTATTTTTCGGTTAAGCGTCATTAAGAAAACTTAACCTTACCAAGTTATCGGGTTGGATTGATTAAGTGTTGGTTAACTTAACCACTTCAAAATCACCGAATTGGATGGGTTGAGTCCAGGTTAACTTAACCACATCCCCTAACTGTATTATACGGTTAAGTGTAATTAGGAAAGCTTAATTAACCGTATCAAATTCATGTGTTGGTTTGGTTAAGTGTTGGTTAACTTAACCCCGTCCACTAGTCGTATAAAAATGGTTAAGTGTCATTAGGCAAATCAAGTTACTTAACCTACCCAACCTTGTCATGTTTTGTTAAGTATCATTAGCCTAATCAATTTACTTAACCCATTTGCCCATGTCATATTTGGTTAAGAGTCATTAATCAAATTAACTTAACCTGATTATGTGGCATTAATTTCTTAATGCACCTCAACCTCTCACATTAGACTTTGTTGTGGTTACTAGTTAAGCCGATCGGTTCCGGGTAGCTTTACACCACAACTTGGTCTAACCTCGGGTTCAAGCACAACATGACCAACTTCTCACATTGGGTCCTATTGTTTGCAATTACTAGTTAGGTCGGTCGGTTCCGGGTAGTTTTACGTTGCAAACTCAACCCAACCTCGAGTTGGCCACACTTATATTATCTAAGTGTCATGTCCATCATGTTTCCAAAACATGTTACGAGTTTTCAAGCATTTGGGTAGACCTAACTTAATAGGTAAATTCCCAAAGGGTAGACCTAACTTAATAGGTAAATTCCCAAGATTATGTTTTTATGCATACTTACATGTCAACTTCCATGTTATATTTCAAGTCATGTTTTCAAGTTGTATTTTCATGTCATTAGAAATTACCCATAACATAACCCAACGCTTTTAAACTCGCATATACGTTCGCGACAACGTAATGGAATAAAAGAAGAGACATGGCAAAGGCATGACAAAAATGGATATTAGGCCACAAGTTAATCATGGTGGCAAATGAGGCATAAATGTGTTCATTAACTTGCATGTTACATTCTTAAGCCTCAAAAACATGCATAAACCCAAACTTGGCACATAAGCGAATCATGGTGACAAAAGACATGGAATGATGACTAGTAACTCGCATATATCATCATATAAGGGTTATGACTTCATATGCAAGTTGACATAAAGGTTATGAGGGTTCTCATGTTGCATAATGCAACATTTCAACATAAAGGTTGTAGCTTTTAGCCCACAAGGTCAAGATAATGACTTCATAAACTTGCATGACATGATAGCATGTATCATACTCAATGATCAAACCCAAACTTGCAACATGAACATTTAACTTCATAGTTAATATCTAAGAGTAGGGAAAGGGCTTACATTGATATGAAGGCACAAAAGACATGACAAAGCCCTTATGCAATCAAATAGACCCAAAATGCAAGCTCTAACATAAAAACCCTTGAACCAAAATGATCAAAACCCTTGCTTTATGATGCAAATGTAGAAACTTGACTTGAATGCAAGCTAATGACACTCATACAAGCTTGAAAACACTTGTATGCATGGAAAATCTCTCATAGAAACAATTTAGAAATTTTATGAAGAGAGTGGAGGCCATGAGAGGTAAAATTTTGCCATAGTTTAGTTGCATGAATGAATAATGAGGATTTAGGATAGGTTAGGGTCTTATTTATAGATTAGGCAAGTGTTTTAGGCCATAGGATTAAACCTAGATTCAATCCAAGCCATCAAAGCATGTCTTGGGGAAGAAGTCAAGTGTAGGAACCATCTAGGGCCTTTAGATTAAAGATGAACCATGAGAACCATCCAAATGCAAAATCTGCATTTGAGCGAATCGGCCCACGGTTGACAGCCAAACACCCTGGATTAACCCCTAGTCGACCCAGCGGGCTCGGGTCGACCTCAAAAATCGGCCGGTTCGGTTATTCCCCTCTCCCAATTCGCTGTTTTGAACATTTTTGCATATTTATTTATTTAATTTTCAATTATATATATATATATATATATATATCAATATATATATATTTCTCTGCGCAACCCATTTCGCTTAATTAAGTATACTTTAATTTGGGAATTTTTCGTGAAACTTCGCGAGGCCATATCTTGGTCATACGGACTCCGATTTTCGAAAACTCGGACTCTATTTCGCGTATTTTTCCGAGACGAACGCAATGGCATAGCCCGTTTCCCTTGATTCAGATTTTACAGTTTAATTCTGCCTCCATTTATGTTATAACAGGTTATTGAAAATACGGGTTGTTACATTCTCCCCACCTTTTCGGATTTCGTCCCCGAAATCTCCAAGTTAGGAAGAACATATCCTACCATCCATCATCCATCTACTCAAAACATCATCCACAAGCAACCATTGTCCTTAGATGATTTCTAATGCTGTATGAATATATGCAAAACGTGTGTGTACATGTTCCTTAGCTAATGCTAATGATCAGGCCTGAATAATCTTTCTAATGCAAAATATGTATAGTGCCATGAATCCAACATGTATGCAAATAGTCCTAGTCATATAGATACTATATGCGTGCATAATCATTCATTCATATGCAACAACCGCATGATAATACATTCGATTTCATCCATAAACAAGTATAAATACTCGTGCATAAGCAATATGAAATGTGACCGAGTCGAGCTAGTATCTAATGTGTATTCACGCATCCACGAGCAACCACTTGCAACCATATCAATCATAACATGTTTCAAATACATGTTTACATCCATAGGGTTCTACCTAGAATTCCCTGAAACAGGGTCGAGAAGATAAACAGGACAAACTCCTTACGGGGTTTGTAACAGAAAATAGGACCGAGAGGATGTCCACAAAAGATAGCCTACAAGTAAGCTCTACAGAAAACAGGGATCAAGGATATACTCCCAAAAAGAGATATCATGCGCGTATCTAGTCTTTGGCCATCAAAGTCGTATTTCCTTGAGCTTAATTCCATTGTGCCTTGACCGTCTTTTAACTTCGCGATTTCGTAGCTTCTTATTTCCTGTTTCCATAACATGAGCTGGAACTCATTTCTTCATCGCCTCTCGTTCCACTTGCACTTATCCTTTTTCCTAGAATACTTGACGTAAACATGACTGCGTACTCATGATCTCATGCAAGCTTTCCAAAATTCACTAGTGAATCTTGGATCTCGTTTATATACTATAAGGTATTCCATGTAGAAGAACTTTCTCTTGAAAGTAAACAGATGTTAACCAGGTTATCAAGCGCACTTACTAGGGCGATCTCTATAACCCATGCATAAATGAAGTAAACCATTCGTCTTATCGGCGCACACCACTCGATCGGGCTTCAAATTTCCAATAAAGGCATCAAGGGATTCTAAGTAACTAGTCATGACAGAACCTCAAAAAGGTTACACGATACTTCGAGGGCATTACCAAGGCTAGTCAAAAGGTCTAACTACCCTCCTATCAAAACCGAGAGTGGCACCCCCAACTGGATAACCACTTCATCCCTAGAATCCATCCATAGCTTATAAACATAAGCATTATTTCCAAATTCAACACTTGGCATAAACATTCTCAAATCCAAACAGGTCATGTATAAATGGACTGATTCTCCAATAGGACTTTGAGACAAAAATGGGTTCCTCTATTATGCTAGTACTTAAGGTGCAGAGACTCAACTACCGAAGCGGACTTAAATGATGCGGGGATCAAAACAAAGTCTTGGCGGGATGATAGAAAAGAATAACTAGATCTTCAACAAGGATGTTATCCCCCTACTCAGGTACTCTAGTGAGGGTATACAATTATCTTCACGATGATCTTGTCCTTGTCCCACAATACTTAACTATCCGTCCCGTTTCACCATACCAAAGATACTTTTTCGTTATGGGTTGAGCCATACCAACAAGTTGCTCATTCTTAAGCTCGTATCCTTTATCCTCTTTCTCACTATCCTTTCTTATAACGCGGCCACTGGTCTCTCGAGAACCACCTCCATCGCATGGAAAGCACTTTCGTAGATAGAAAAGACTAGGCGCAGTTAAAACCACTGTAACTACAGATGGGGGAAAGAAAGGAGAAGAGATTCAATTAAGGAAACAAGGATAGTGCTAATGGCCTTTGGGGAATAGCCTTTTTCTTTTAAAAGAAAATTTTCTTAAAAAATGGTTCTTTGTAAACGGTTTTTTTTTCAAATAGTTTTCAGAAGGTCTTTAAAAACTTTTGCCCAGTCTGGTAACCTTCTGCTCTGATACCACGTGTAACACCCCACCTCCGCTAGGGTCACTCGCAAAAGGAATGCACTAGCTTTAGAGGGGCATTATTGGTAAACATGCACAGAAATATCACAAGACAGAACATATAAAATAGCGGAAGTAAAATCAAACTTTCATAACATGAATAAATAAGGTCTAAAGCCTTTTACATCAGAGTACATCAAAACCTGTCTTGCAATAGTAAAGAAGCATAAAGACATTTTCATAAATTATTCCCCAAGTAAAAACAGTAAAGTAGCCATTAGCCAAGAAAAGTCCAAGCCATCCATGATGACCTTCAAGCAGAAGAAGTCCGAACTAAACAACAGTATTTCCTCCCTGTAACCTGGGGGGGAAACGGAAGAAAAGAGGCGAAACAAAACGGGTCAGTCAAAAAGACTGAGTAAGCCCTATCTACTATTAGCATAAAAACTAGTAAAGTTAACTGACATGAGAAACTGAGATGAACATAAGCATGATAACAAGATAGACAAGCTAAATCAAAATAACAGGATGAACTACTGAACTCAGATAAACTAAGGTGTCATGATAAATTACGATGTCAAGATAAAACAAGGTATCACATCGTCAGGTTTCTATCAAGTATAATATCCCCAAGATATCTGTCACGTATAACGCCCCGTGATATCTATCCTATATTTTAGCTCTGCACCTACCGTACTAGTATCCCCACCGTGTCATGTGTTAACCAAGAATGACCCTCACTCAAAAGTCGTGTAATGGTCCATGTCAACCTAATATATCGCATATATAGGTTACTCAACTTGTATGTTTTATTCCATGTAAATGTTCAGTCCCTTGCCGTAGACCATACGGGCTTTCCCATGAGATTCTATATTACTTTAACATAGTTCCATGATCCTTAAGATCGGTTTGGACTGTTACCCTAAACCTAGCCAGGGTCTTCCAACATGAATTATCGTTTGTACAACTAGGACTTATGCTACCTAGGGCTACTAGGGATTATGCTTACCTATTGCACGTTTTCGTATCTCGGTTTGGGTTCAACCACCTAGGGTCACTAGGGATTACGCTAACCGCCAACCGCGCCCTTTTTCCCACGCATATATCGTGAATCGTTTTTCCATGACTGTATGCACATGTATCACATCGTGCCATCCGAGTCCTGTCACAGGGCAGACCAGGAAATACAGGACTCGGTCGGGAGCTTTCAATTTATCTGCCGATGCAGATGCTAAGGTCTGTTTTTTTCCTATACGTGGCTATGGTCCCACGAGACCACTCCCTCAACTAGTGAAAGACAAGACAGGATAAATCCTGTATGAGAACACAACACTGGCCAATCCACATCCAAGCCTTACCGCAACCATAATTAGATAGCAATTATGGTCTATTGGGTGTTCTCTGCCTTTCCGTACGTACACGCTTGACCAAAGATGGTAGGTAGCCTGACGAAATGCTATCTAGGGTACGACCGTGTATCGTCGACTATCCCCTATCCATCCCCGTCTTTAGGTCGCTCGTATAGCAACCAAGGCATACTCTTGGTTCTTCTAACGCAGACCTTAACCTCTCATGAGCCTAGTATGATCACCTGGCAGCTCATAGAGGGATACCAAGAATATCCTCACGTTCCCCGAAGCCGCTGCTTCGTTACCCAGTTCGCTGGAGCCTTTATCTAAATCAGATACTTGCTCCTACTCGTATACTTAAACGATGACCTACCGTATCAGGTTACTCATCTATCTATGAACTGGTCCAAATCTCCTTGACTAAGAATTATTACTTAGCTATCCTTCAACTAAGGTTTACCACTTAGCCTTATTCCCGTTATTCTTGTTACTTACAGTTATCTACCTAATTCTCCGAATTAGGGTTTATATAATGGATTAAGTGTCACTTAAGTTCATGACTTAACCCGTCTACAAATCATGTCAAAATTGGCTAAGTATCCAAGTCCAAGACTTAACCCTACAAACCATGTTCACGTTGGTTAAGTATGTATTAACTTGACCCTATCAAATTACTGAGTCAAATTGGTCAAGTGTATTCAAACGATTCGTGACTTATCCTTTTCATGTTATCACGTTGGATTGGTTAAGTATTGGTTAACTTAACCTCAATAAATTCACGAGTTAGATTGGTTAAGTATAGGTCACTTAACCACATCAAATCATCATGTTAAATTAGTTAAGTGTTTAACTTAACCCCATTAAACTACCAAGTGGGATTAATTAAGTCTAGGCTAACTTAACCCCATCCGATTTCCATGTTTAGACTAATTGAGTCTAATCTTAACCCCATCCATTAACTGTATTTTTCGGTTAAGCGTCATTAAGAAAACTTAACCTTACCAAGTTATCGGGTTGGATTGATTAAGTGTTGGTTAACTTAACCACTTCAAAATCACCGAATTGGATGGGTTGAGTCCAGGTTAACTTAACCACATCCCCTAACTGTATTATACGGTTAAGTGTAATTAGGAAAGCTTAATTAACCGTATCAAATTCACGTGTTGGTTTGGTTAAGTGTTGGTTAACTTAACCCCGTCCACTAGTCGTATAAAAATGGTTAAGTGTCATTAGGCAAATCAAGTTACTTAACCTACCCAACCTTGTCATGTTTTGTTAAGTATCATTAGCCTAATCAATTTACTTAACCCATTTGCCCATGTCATATTTGGTTAAGAGTCATTAATCAAATTAACTTAACCTGATTATGTGGCATTAATTTCTTAATGCACCTCAACCTCTCACATTAGACTTTGTTGTGGTTACTAGTTAAGCCGGTCGGTTCCGGGTAGCTTTACACCACAACTTGGTCTAACCTCGGGTTCAAGCACAACATGACCAACTTCTCACATTGGGTCCTATTGTTTGCAACTACTAGTTAGGCCGGTCGGTTCCGGGTAGTTTTACGTTGCAAACTCAACCCAACCTCGAGTTGGCCACACTTATATTATCTAAGTGTCATGTCCATCATGTTTCCAAAACATGTTACGAGTTTTCAAGCATTTGGGTAGACCTAACTTAATAGGTAAATTCCCAAAGGGTAGACCTAACTTAATAGGTAAATTCCCAAGATTATGTTTTTATGCATACTTACATGTCAACTTCCATGTTATATTTCAAGTCATGTTTTCAAGTTGTATTTTCATGTCATTAGAAATTACCCATAACATAACCCAACGCTTTTAAACTCGCATATACGTTCGCGACAACGTAATGGAATAAAAGAAGAGACATGGCAAAGGCATGACAAAAATGGATATTAGGCCACAAGTTAATCATGGTGGCAAATGAGGCATAAATGTGTTCATTAACTTGCATGTTACATTCTTAAGCCTCAAAAACATGCATAAACCCAAACTTGGCACATAAGCGAATCATGGTGACAAAAGACATGGAATGATGACTAGTAACTCGCATATATCATCATATAAGGGTTATGACTTCATATGCAAGTTGACATAAAGGTTATGAGGGTTCTCATGTTGCATAATGCAACATTTCAACATAAAGGTTGTAGCTTTTAGCCCACAAGGTCAAGATAATGACTTCATAAACTTGCATGACATGATAGCATGTATCATACTCAATGATCAAACCCAAACTTGCAACATGAACATTTAACTTCATAGTTAATATCTAAGAGTAGGGAAAGGGCTTACATTGATATGAAGGCACAAAAGACATGACAAAGCCCTTATGCAATCAAATAGACCCAAAATGCAAGCTCTAACATAAAAACCCTTGAACCAAAATGATCAAAACCCTTGCTTTATGATGCAAATGTAGAAACTTGACTTGAATGCAAGCTAATGACACTCATACAAGCTTGAAAACACTTGTATGCATGGAAAATCTCTCATAGAAACAATTTAGAAATTTTATGAAGAGAGTGGAGGCCATGAGAGGTAAAATTTTGCCATAGTTTAGTTGCATGAATGAATAATGAGGATTTAGGATAGGTTAGGGTCTTATTTATAGATTAGGCAAGTGTTTTAGGCCATAGGATTAAACCTAGATTCAATCCAAGCCATCAAAGCATGTCTTGGGGAAGAAGTCAAGTGTAGGAACCATCTAGGGCCTTTAGATTAAAGATGAACCATGAGAACCATCCAAATGCAAAATCTGCATTTGAGCGAATCGGCCCACGGTTGACAGCCAAACACCCTGGATTAACCCCTAGTCGACCCAGCGAGCTCGGGTCGACCTCAAAAATCGGCCGGTTCGGTTATTCCCCTCTCCCAATTCGCTGTTTTGAACATTTTTGCATATTTATTTATTTAATTTTCAATTATATATATATATATATATATATATATATATTTCTCTGCGCAACCCATTTCACTTAATTAAGTATACTTTAATTTGGGAATTTTTCGTGAAACTTCGCGAGGCCATATCTTGGTCATACGGACTCCGATTTTCGAAAACTCGGACTCTATTTCGCGTATTTTTCCGAGACGAACGCAATGGCATAGCCCGTTTCCCTTGATTCAGATTTTACAGTTTAATTCTGCCTCCATTTATGTTATAACAGGTTATTGAAAATACGGGTTGTTACAGCAACCGCAAACGGTAGTTTAATGTGAGAGGTCGTAGGCATAATTAAAAGATGCTTAGACACGAGGTTAAGTCTGGCTTTTAGTGGAAGTCTGCTCGGAACCGCCCGGCATATCCAGCGGCCACAAGCAATCGACTTAATGTGAGAGGTCTATGCATTAATAATTAATTAATGCTGATCAAAAACGAATATGAATGACAAACAGAAGTTTGGTTGAGTTGAGTAATTCTCTGAGTACCAATCTGATGTTGATTTTGGTCTTCGGGGTTGATACTTAGGGAGTTATTCTCTTAACCAATGTATCTATGAACTAAGATGTACTTAATCATTAAATAAGTAAAACATGTTATACGATATATATATATATATATATATATATGATACAAAACATGATAGTGGATAGGATTAAGACCAGCTTAACCTATAATCTGATAAGTAGGTAGGGTCAAGACCAACTTAACCAATAATATATATTAGTTTGATAAGTGGGTAGGGTTGAGACCAGCTTAACCAATAATATATATCGCATAAGTGGATAGGGTTAAGACAAATTTAACCAATAATACATATTGATCTGATAAGTGGATAGGGTTAAGACTAACTCAACCAATAATATATAAGTGGATAGGGTTAAGACCAGCTTAACCAATTATATATATATATATATTGATCTGATAAGCGGATAGGGTTAAGACAAGCTTAACCAATAACACATGTTGATTTGATAAGTGGGTAACATCGGTGACATATGGGATATAATTATAAACACTTAACCAAGCTGAAACATGTAAGAAGACATGAATAAGAGGGGGTTAAGTGGGAAATCCTAGTGGGGACCAAGCATAGGTGGAATGCTTGTGTCAAGTATGGGGACCCTTTTCAACCAGTAACCCATTTAATATCTAAGTGAGCTCGATCTAGATCGAGGACGATACACTCTTACTGGGTTTGATTGTAAAAGGTCAAAATGGGTTAGCGGTGGCAACGCAAGTCCAACGGGGTCATGTGCGTGCATGGGCCCGGGCTGGTAGGTAAGACGTTGTTGCATCGTGTAGGTATAAGCTATGCATCTTTAGTGGAGTCGGGTTGCCACTTTGGGGAGTAATACACCCCACTGTGGGACTAGCACGGGTATGTACGAGTTAGGGAGCCGATCGAATGGGGAAGGTAGTGGGTACAACTAGCGGAGATAGGAGCAGGCGGCACCTATGAAGATAGCTAGGAGTACAACTACCATATTATGAATAAATGTTGTAATTAGAATGGGGAGGGTAGTGGGTACAACTAGTGGAGATAGAAGCAGGTGGAACCTATGAAGACAGCTAGGGGTACACGAAACTTCCATTATGATTATTATGTTCAGAAGGCGGGATCAACTTTTAGGGTGACTAGTAATGGTGCAGTTTAGTAATTATCCTATAGTGTTGGAGGCGCAATTAACGTTATCTTATTCTTCTTGTTTGCTTTGTCATGCCCATTTGTTTCACAGTCATTTCTTGTTTTACTACTTTATGCCTTATCCTAATTACTTTAATATTTATATTGTTAAAGTTATTGGACTCGCTGGACTTTATGTCTGACCCCCTTTGTTTTCACCTCTTTTCTTCCTTCCCTCCCCCCCCCCCCCAAGGTTCTCAGGGTGAGACTAGTGCTAGTGGAGCTTGGTTTGGATTTTTCTCTCTCTTTTGGAAGTGCTTGGATTGCTGAAAGTAAAATTCAGCTTATCTCTTTTATGGCTACTTATGTTGGGGTTATGTTTTACTTTATGTACTCAGAAAAAAAATTGTCAAGATGGATATTAAGTGTATTTGGTTTTATTGTGGATTTTTGATGTAACCAAACTATTTCTCCACTACAACAAAAGTTGTTTTAATTTTTCAAGTACCAATATATGTATCTGTCTTGTTATATTCTGTTCTATACTCCATGAAAGTTAATGCATTCCCTTTGAGAGTGACATTAAGGGACGTGGGGTGTTACATCAGTTGCAAGGCGTGAATTGTCTATGTGGCATGCTGGGATGCAAATGATCAAGGCTTCTATTGAAAAGCAGAGTCTTGAGGTCGATGATCAAAGCACGGCTTTAATATAGCGTAGCTTTGTGTATAGCGTTAATTCGCTAGCCTCACACCCCAGTGTGAACCAGAATCGGGAGAGGACTTCAGGGAGGGCATGTGTTTCCTTCTAGCAAGGGGTGGTATCAGGGTTTTGCAAGCCCAGACGTCTTACTTATGTGGATGATGGTTAGCGAGGCACCTCGGTTATATCGGTCACTACGGTGCCGATGGATGGTTTGGTCGATATATGACCAGTTTACGCCTTATAGGGCGGGGAATCGTATTATTCAGGCATTTTAATCCACCTACGGACCGGCCCTAACGATCCAAGGTGCAGTTGTGGCAGTTCCTGAGGCTCGGGCTAGACAGTCTCAAAGCGTTAAGGACGATCCCTTGCCTTGGTTCACAGACGGAAATCCAACTTCCAATACGTGACGTTTCAGTTTTATTTGTAGAGCCTAGTATGGAGACATAGTGGGATGGGGGCACTATGTTGTCTTTGATTGATACATTTATATTTGAAGTTGTTTTCATACACTTTACACTACAATAGTATCAAATGAATTGTTTTAAACCTACCAAGCATGTTTGGCTATTATAAGGGAAAACCCTATCCTCCGGCTTGCGTTGCATTGTGTGATGGGACCTGGGGCTTATAATAGCTTCATTTTTTCAAAAAGCATTGCGCTGTTTGTTTTGTGCACTGGTATTCTTGGGAGGAAAGGCATTCCGTGTTATACGGCATGGTCCTTGATATATCTGATTTTAAAGTAAAGTTTTAAATAACTATTTTCGTTCTCACACCAGTCACATGATTGACCTGGAGTTTATTGTTTTAACCTAAACTCTGGGTGCACCTATTTTCCACACGGGCAGCTAGTAGTTTTGGTTTTGTAGATTTATATTCACAGGATCTTGGTTTACAGCTGGAATGATATTCAGAAAGCTCTGTATCCGTGTATCTCTTCCAGTTGTGTTTTGTATTATTTTCCGCCTCATTGTAATTTGTAAATCTCTGATATTTATCAAATGTATATTATGTGTTCATACTTTGTATATTCTTGTACTATGATGTAAATTGTTGTAATAAGCAATGAAATGTTCTTCTGTTTGTGCTCCGATTTGTTTTGTTCTCAGATAATCCGTTATTTCTCTTCTCTTCGGAGACCGGGGAAGTTCAGGTCGTCACAGTTGGTATCAGGGCTTTGGTTTACAAAGCTCGAGAACAAGACACATTAGAACCAAACGAAAGAATTCATCGGAAATTGGATTAGTAATATCCAATGGGGATGACTCGTTAGAGATAGGATCGGTAGTATCCTAGAAAGAGTCTAAAGGGTGTTATTTTTAAAATAAAAATGAAAACCAATTTTGGTTTGAAAATTTTAAACCTCGTAATACGTATTTGAATATTTATTTTAGATTGATTTGGACGATCGAGTATATGGAGATTTTGAATATACGCGTAATTAACGTGTATTCGAAGCCTCAAATATACTGGATAGATATGGAATCACACTCTGGTCGCCCGGAGATGATTCTGATGATTGACGTGTTGTCATCAGCATTTATGTTCGAGTATTCGAAAGTGGGATATCTATATATTTCTAATTGACTGGTGTGAGAACCAAAACTAGATAGGGTCTATGGTTGTGACTTGGCATCAAAAATGGATTTTTTGTATATATATATATAAGTTATGTGTTTGAAATGATAATCAATTAACTGATTGTTGGTTGTGTTGTTTGATTATTGGTTTGGTTAATTAAAGTTTTGAACCATTAAGCCAAATTGAGTCAAATATTGAACTGAATTGAAAATTATTTGAAATTGCATGCATGTACATATATATGTGTGAACAGGTCATAGCAAGGAGGCTAAAGAAGAGGAATAAAATTGTATGCTTGACAAATAGGTACATGTTTACAAATTTATTGGGTTTTGGATGATTTATGAGCCAATTGGCTAGCCACTTGGCTTTTTCTTTTCCTTTTTGGATGATGAGGGCCATGCGTGGCTAGTTGCGGTTTTAAATGTCTCCCATAAAGGAGGTTATGGCGAATTTTTTTGAAAATTTAGGGTGTTAGCCAAATTTTTGAAAATTCTTAGAAACTGAAAAGTTGAAGAATGAAAGCCAAACTGAAACTTGAGTTGGTTAGTTAAACAACTTTAGCTCCGTTCCTTTTCGAGGACGAAAAGATTTTAAGTGGGGGAGACTGTAACAACCCGGAAAATCAAAACCAATTTAAAATTTTCATTTTGGCAATTTTAATGAATTTTGAATATTTAAAATGATTTATTTTAAATAATAACGAATTTTAAATAGAATTAGAACGTATAAATTTATTTAAATCAAAGTTAGAATATAAATATTTATTTTAACTATAAAAGGAATTGGAAATGGCGCGGTAGTTTGAAAATTCGATTTCAAATGAATGTACAGGATTCAAAATAAACCGGATTTTAGTGAAACCAGAAATATTTGAATCTGTTTGAAAATATCTTTCCAACGAATCTGAAAAATCCAGATTTCATAGCGGAAATAAAAAGTTATGTCTAGTTGAAAATTCAGAATAGTTGCTGTGGAATTTTATATAATATATAGCCCTTAAAAATAGTCATTTTGCAAACGACCCCCATTTTCGACGATACCACTTTTGTTGGATCCGGAGTGTCAAATTATTGCTAGATTCCAATTTTCATAATTTTTGGAATTAATATGCGAGCGTGGTGGATTTAAACGTGCTTGGTCAATTTAGTTTGAATTTAATCAACTGGAAAATGACCGTTTTTCAAACGGTCTCCAAATTCGACGAAATTAGTTTTGTTAGGACCGTATCATCAAAACATAGCTAGATTTATTTTTCTGGAATTTTTGGAGTCCGTATGTTGCCCCCGTAAATTAAAATGTGCGTTTAAATTTAAAATATATCGATTTTTATTTTAAATTTAACGGAAATTGATCGAAACAGTCGAATTAGCTTATGGAATACATCCTTTTATGTTAAGAATGGGGGTATTTAGCTAGGGGCAATAGTCATTGGGTTCGATTTGGAGATCAATTTTCACAGCAACTTTTTCGGAGAAAATTTAAAAATAAAATAAATATATATAATATCCCCCTATCTCTAAACCAAAATCAGTCAAAACCCGCCCCACCCCAAATTAAAAAGAAAACCCGCTCATCCCTCATCCCTCTACGTCGCTACCGCCGCTTACATCGTCAGAGCCACCTACCGCCGCCGCTCCACCTCCCTAGCCTCCTCTTCCTCTTCTCTTCCCCCTTCTCCATTTTGAGAACCGAGTCCCGAAACCCATGCCCTATATCAGAAACCCACTGCCACCAATCCACCCTAGCCCACCACCGCCTGGCCGACGACTCCCCCGCCACCAATAGTCCCCGACGCGCCATCCCCAACCCCGATTCCACCGGTAAGTCTTCATTTTAATTTATTTTTGAATATTTAGTTTAAAGTAAGTAAAAAAGCATTGATTTTAAATCAGTTTTGTTTATATATAGTGATGTAAAGATTAGATTTTTATATGTATGATAGCAAGGTAAAAATTCCATTTTTATATATATCGTGTCATCATAAAAATGCGATTTTATGTATATGATTTCAAAATAAAAATACGATTTTTATATATATAGAAATAAAAATATGTTTTTTATCCATTTTGTGTGGTTATAAAAAGATGAATAGTAAAATAAAAAAGTGATTTTTATTTTAAAAGCAGCGGTATAAAAAAATGAATTTTTATATATGAAGTAGCGGTTTAAAAATATGATTTTTATATAGAAAACTGACTTATAAAAATATGATTTTTATAATATAAACATCATTATAAAAATATAATTTTTGTTATATGAATAGCATAAGAAAATTGTAATTTTTATAGCGTCGAAATAAAATTGTGATTTTTAATATAATAATCGTGTGTGAAACAGATTGCGATGGAACCGACTGGAATCAAATCCAAATCCGAACCGTTCAGAAATAAAGAATGGAGAAGTGGATCCCAAAGGTGAGAACTTCTCACTTCAATTTATTTGCTAGTTAAAAATATATATTAGGATACAGATGGTGCTTAGCAGCACCGGACACCTTTGTTTGAAACCATGGTTGTTTGGTTGATTGGATCATTTGTTTGAATTTGGTTGTTTGGTTGAAATGAATTGATTAGGATATGGTTTGTACATGGCGTGAACCATTATTAGGCGAGGGATAAGTCTAGACCTTATTCCGGTTTTAGTATCGCGTCGTTATGCTGTCGAAATTGTCTAAAAATATTTAAACAATAAAAATATCATTTTTATTGTATAATTGAACTGTATAAAATATTCATGAGTTGAAATAAATATTTTATAGTTAAAAATATAATTTTTAATGTGTATATGAATAGAATAAATATTCATTTACAAATTGGACGATTTGTTTATGTACACACATTTGACTGATATTGATTGGGACAATATATTTTACGCATCGCCCAACTGCACGAATAATAATCAGCGTTTGTTGTTTGAAACCCCCACACGGGTATTGGGGTGGTATTGGACATACACTAATCCCAATATTTAGCTGTATGTCAATCGATGGGTTGACGGACTGTTGTAAACGTTAATTATTTATATTTAATGCTTATGCAGTTGTGTAATGCACTCTGGACGATGGTTGACTGTGTTTGATCATAAATGCGCACATATGTGTATGAAATCCATATAAATAAAATTATATGGTAGTTGACTGTGCTGATTCCAATTCGGAAGGAATGAATATTTTAAATTAATGAATATTTTAAAATGGCGAATAATGAATATTTTAAAATAACTAATATTTTAAAATAACTAATATTTTAAAATAATATTCAGTAATGGATCAAAATATGATTTTGATGTCCGATTTGGGATGGACACGAAAATATTTAAATATATAAAGCCGTGTTGATTAGATTAACGCCATTTAGACGTTAACGGTATTTATATCAGTTTTATTTACTATTATAATGAATATCGAAAAGGAAGTGATTTCAAAATCTAATGTTTTTAAAATATTATCATTTATATATCAATGATATACGAAATTCAATTTTGACATAAAATTGATATGAAGATGAAATCGTTTTGAAAACGAATTTAAAACGATTTATAAAATACGTTTTAAATGGAAATCGATGAAATATAATATATATATACATACATATATATATATATAATGGCCTGAATAGAACGCGCCGCGGCAGTTCGCGAATTTTGACCATTGACTTCGAATTGACATTACGGGAGATTCGACCGGTGGATTCCCCCACTACACCAAAACAGGTGATTCCCAACGAGTATAACTGTCGCAAACAATTTCATCAACGCTTATTAGTGTTGCTATGCGGGGGTGGCAATTTAGTACCAACACTTATAAGCGTTGGTAGATTTTCTTTCGCAACGCTTATAAGCGTCGGTAGATTTTTATTACCAACGCTTATAAGCGTTGTAAGATTTTTGTTTACCACGCTTATACATGTTACAATATGTTTGTTTGCAACGCCTATACATGTTACAAAATTTTAATTCACAACAAATATAAATTATAATAATACCAGAAATATGTATTAGCAACTCCCATCTAACATTAATAGTCAACTAATAAGCAACATGATGATAATATAAATGATATTTAATATGAATCAAAAACTAATAGTGAACTCAATGCATACCAATAGACAACATTCATAGTCACATAACGACATAGAATATGAGTTAACAACAAACAAGCACAATAAATAATTAAATGACACGGTTGGAGTAACAATTACATTATTATTCATATGAGGTTCCCCTAAATTAGAAGCACCTTCTGTATGAGGAGTGGAAGGACTTGTAACAAGTTTTTTCTTGTAAATTAGGTATAAATTTCATAAAAGTTGAAGTAATTGAACTGATGGCGTTATTAACTTTGAGTAGCTACTTGCCTTTCTATCTCCAATTTCCAAACGGACAAATCCACGACTTGTTTTTTTTTCAGTTACAGCCTTTATAGCTCGAGCCACCTTTACTTGCTTTATAGAAGAAGTAAAACTAGCTGCTCGACAATAATTTTTCTTCATGTCAGAACCAAAAATTTATGCAATTGGATCATTATCAAGATCATCTACTGCACCATTAGAACTACCATCTAATTTTCTCTTTTCTTCCGCTGCCTCTAGAAGTGTCTGCATTCATTGAATATCACATTAAATTAAAATTTCAGTTCCTTATTAAAAACAGAAAACATGAGTCTGCATCACGCACAAAATAATATTAAAAACAACAAAACATGAGCCTAAACTAAGCCAAACACCTCAGTATTACTGAGCCGAACGGCTCGGTAATACTGAGTCTATAACGACTCAGTATACTGAGCCGATAGGCTCAGTAATACTGAGCCGAAAGGCTCAGGATTACTCAACTGTAAGGCTCAGTATACTGAGCCTATATCGACTCAGTAATACTGAGCCGTAAGGCTCAATAATACTGATCCTATATCTGCATTGCATGCTAGATTTAGTTTAATGACTAGTGTTAATGTAAACGGTTTTAATATAGAGAAAACAACAAGTCAGCCTACCACTAAAAAATAATATAGTTAAATGCAATAGCAACTCATACACCTATTTTTCATGCTGGCAAATAATGAATCATACCATTCTAAATTGTCCCAGCAAGATAAGAACCAAATTGACAAAATGATAAAGTAACAAGACGAACCCATGCTTCAAGTCTAGAAAAGGATATTCCTAGATATATCCAGTTTGGAATTTGTTTCTTTCTTGTTTTCTTAGAAATAAAAAAGGAAACATTAGGAAAAAAGTAACAAAATCTAAAGACATATATTAAATAAAAAATATGATTCGAATTCGGGTTCATGAATTTCTACCTTCCATCTAACTGCTTTTGCAATGCGCGCCACTGTGTACATGTTGTCTGTTACTTCTCTTATTATTACGCTTCCTCCAGGGCCTAGTATTCTGTCCATTTCGACCATTAATTCCATAATATTGCACCTGTAGGGAATATGCATTAGTTCTAAACCATAGTACATATAATTGGATATAATTGGCAAAAGAATTTATTGCCATTATGATTCGAACATCGGACCCTTCATGCAGATTACAATATTCTGACCAGAGTATGAGCTATGTTAAAATCTAAAGCATCTTATGTTGTGTTAAATGTGAGTGGAAATAATGCTACAAATTATTACATGTCCGAAGTCATGTATTTTACAACTTTAAAATAGATTAAAATCTAAAGCATCTTATAAAACTAGTCAACCATGTAGTTATTTTTCAAAAGATGGTATTTATTTTCTTAACAAGTAATGCGTTCATACTCCTGCACATTTCAGCTAGTTGAGAAAATGATTTATTATCATCTTTAGTACTCGGATGTTGAACCTCTCAGATTCCAAAATTTTGACCAAATGAGCTATTGTATTTGTAAATAAAAATTATACTTACCTAGTGTTCCCAGTTGTTGTCTCCCTTATAAGGGAGTTTATTCCTGCTACATGAATCAAATCATAGGTTCGAAGGTACGTTGGAAAAGGCTCACACCTGAAACAACCAATCAAGTATTTTGTTACGTCGTCATCATAAACAAAAGTCATATCATTATGATTGACACATGCATAGTAACACAACAGACTGAGCATACTAATTTTATCCTCATTGATGTATACAAATATTAACAACCTCTTAAATATGTGTACAAGTATTAACAACCTCTTAAATAAAAAATATTACCGAAAATATTGGTATACTTTACAGAAGACACTTGCACTAAGATCCACTCCTGACCGCCTAAGCAGTCCCTTATCACAATTGCAAGCCTAAGTATGCAATGATCACCTTTTAAATGACACATAACACACTATGCAATAACAAGCAACAGGCCACCACATATGCAGCTTTATAGTATCAGTGTACTAGCACCACGAGGATGAAGACACAACAGATTTCTTCCTAAAAAATCACAAGGCACTACCACCTGATAACCTCACTTGCATACAACTTTGCAAAATATAGACAATCAATGTAAATGACTGGCTTTTCACAATGTCAGAGAATTAACGATGCAACCAACAAATGACATGTACTTGAACCTACAAATATATCCTAAAAAGTCACAAACCTCAATACCCTACCAGCATCCCAAATCAAGAAACCAAATCTCAAAGCTTGCAGAGATAACCGAACCAATCCAAACCCAAAAATGCAAGCGAGCAGAAAATGAGACACAGAAAACACCAGCTCAAGCACTGCTGAGAACGGCTCAGCAATACTGAGCCTATATAGGCTCAGCGTTGCTGAGCTGTTCGGCTCAGCGCTGCTGAGAACGGCTCAGCATTGCTGAGCCGTACAACTCAGTAGCTGTTCAGTTGAGCTGCAAGGCTCAGCAAAGCTGAGCATCTCAGTAGTCGTAAGGCTCAGCAAGGCTCGGTATTTAAAAAAAAAAACAGGCATGAGTGGCAAACCATATTATTAACCCCATGATTTTTCTTTTGTGTGTGTAAGCAAACATGAATCCCTATAATTACTGAGAAGTAAATGGTCTTCATCAAAATATGGACATAAACTCAAACACAATCCCTGTCAGGTTTCTTATCATATTTTAAGAAATTGTACAGCTTGTTACCCTTTTATGTAGTAAGCATTTGCCTCTTTTGTTCTTTGGATCAAAGCATGAGTTCTCTCCTGCAAATTTCTTAACTGAACACATGAAACTAATCACTGCACTTTCTCATTTGATAAGTTGAAACTTTTTCATTTCAGAATTCAAAACGTGTAATTTTATTCTAATTCGATGATAATGAACACATCATGCATTTCTTCGATGCACAATCGAAATACCTAATATATCCAAGAAAGTTAAACATATCAAATCATTATAAAATGAAGTTTCAAATGGACCAGAATATATATTTGGTTTTAGCTGAAACTTGGCAATCTGATATCAAATCAAAAGTATTAATAAGGAGGGGTCACTTGGACAAAGTATAATGTATTGAATAGATGGTGTTTTGTATTCTATTGTAACAGTTATGCTAGTTAAGGTACTGCAGTAACCAAAATATTTATGAGTAGGGTACCAATGTACAATATATTTCAACATTTAGTTAAAGCTAGCCACCAAAAATTAGATGGTTAAACCGAATATACACATTGTAAGTATCTGAACCTATAATATACTGAATTATCTGAAGCTATAATATACCGCATATATCGAATTAGTAACAACTTACTGCAACTACAAAGTCCCTTCCAGTGACGGCTAATATATCAGCACAAGATACAACTCCAAGACAAGCGTTTTCTACTGCTGCCTTTATTTTGTCGATGACATCAAATCCTCTTACAGAGTACTTGTTTGGGTTCGCACTTTTTTCACCGGTGAAATTATTTGTGTCATCAAGAAGCAATGATCCATCGCATCCCTGTATGATAAGCATAATTGTAAATATATATATTATGTATATTTTTTGACACACACACGAAAACTGAGACAATGAAATCAATTTTGAACCTGTAACGTATTAAATTAAAGAATGTAATGAATTCTCTCAAGTACTACAAATATATTTCATATTCCTCACTTCATTTTTCCAGGCGTATTCCTCCCATCCATTTGGCGAAGCATCAATGAACTCTTTCGTAAGTATTGTTGTACGGTTCCGCACCTGTTCCCACGTGGCCACTGCTTCACAAAGATTGAAGTCAAAAGATAAGCCATGAAGTTCTCCAGTTTTTGGATCCCTCCACTTTGCCTTTGTATCTCTAGGGAACTTCATTGTAATTTGGCAGTAGTAACCACCACCAATAGCTTGTAGGCCCAAGCCATTAGCTTTAACACATTTCTTATATCCATCTTGCATTGAAGCCAATGCACTTAAATCATCCTCAGAAACACGAGTCTGTCATAGATATTGGAAACGCCTGTTATATAGATGAACAACACGAGGGTACTTGTTATTACAACAATCAATAGACTTGGTTGCAGAATATTATTCTTGAGGGCGATTTCTTCTTCCCACAAAAATGAAAAAAAAAACATTTCAGTTCAAAATTTATAGTATAATTATCTTATTGTTCTTGGTTCGCAAAATGCAAATAATATTCTCTTGACCTACATAATAGATTACAAGCAAAAAAAAAATATCATTCCATTTCAACTGCAATCTCCTTCATTCTTGGAAGCAAACAGTTCAGTATATCAATTTATTTTAGCATATTCATATATTTATATTCAACAAAAATCAATAGAAAACTTGCATCTCTAAATCATTTTCAAACATCCTATATAAAAATGAATGATTTAGCCAAACTACTTTAGTTTATTTTTTCACTTTCATACACATTGAAATAACAAAGTTCAACTAATTCCACTAATATAATTAATTTTGACAAATTTCCAACACAGGACATTAGTAAAGAATGATTAAAACCACTATACACTAAGATCAGATTCTTCTCTGCAGAACAAACGCTAAGTTTTTGCTGTTCTATGTCACTTATTATCAAAAAAGGTTAATGTAAAGCAAAAAGACAAACAAACGACGTACCTTAAAAAGCTGAAATCATTCAAATGACAACGGCAAGTAAAGTGGACCGAAGCTGTTAGGGGAATAGGGTTTCAAACGATGAAATCAGATACCTGAAATCGAAATGGCAAGTAAAGTGAACCGAAGCTGTTAGAGGAATAGGGTTTCAAAAAATGTCCAAAAAAGATGAAATCAGATTCGAGCGATGTTATTCTAACCTGAAATCGATGAAAGCATATACCTGAAATCGAAATTCAAACGATGTTCCCTGAAGCCAAATCGATTCTCCCCCAAAATCCGATTCTTTGATGTCGGAATGGATCTGAACACTTTAAGCTTCGCGATTCTTTGATGCAGGAACGAATTTGAACGAATTCTGGGATCCAGTATTTTTTTTCTTTTGGGGAATCGTTGGATTTTCTGATTTAGCGGCCGTTCTTTGAGAAAGCGTTGGGCAAAAGAAATGAGAAATGGAAATAGGGTTATGGACGTGAGTTTACCTTTTTACCCTCAGAAAGCAGCCTTACCAACACAAATAAGGGTTGGCAATAAAAAAATTATAATTATGTATTTTTGGCAACACTTTTTAATTATAGCAACGCATATTATTGTTATTACCTTGCAACACAAATAAGTGTTGGCAATTGTGAAAAAAAAGGGTTACCAAATGGCCATTATGGTGTAGTGCCCTAAAACTGGAATCGTTGGGTTCGTATCGAAAAGAGCTTTCCAACGAATATAAGGAATTTGAAATCTAATGGTTGGATTTGGAATTATGTCCAAATCAAATTTGGAAAAGGTCGCTGTAAGTGCAGTTCGATGACCGTTTATGGAAATCGGTTGTACGGGCCTTGATAAAATTATTAAAAATATCGATAATTTGTGTAAAATCAAAATAAATGATTTGGAAAGAATTTGGATGAAAAATTCCACGTTTGTAAAGATAAAAATACATTTTTATCAAAATGAACTAGTAACGAACTAGAATTATAATCCAATATTTTTAAATTAATAAATTGGATTTGAGATGATTTTAAAAATAACCAGAATTTCCAATATATGAATTGGAATGGATTTGAACCGAAATTATCTTCGGAATATTTCGATATTGGATTTCGTGATTATACGGATATTGTTATGGAAATTTGGGAAATATATATTATATATCGTTATTTCCAATACGATATTTGTTGGTTTCAGAATTTGATATTGAAAATAAGCGGATATAATTTCTATTCAGAGCCTTGTATTTAATATCAAATTGGATTTTGGGTTTGTTGTGAACGGTGACATAAATAACACTGTTCTTAAACCCAGTTGAGAAAAGAATAAATCTTTTAATTAAGATTTAGTGAAGTTTTCCAATTAATTAATATTTAATTGGGATTGAATAAAAGAATTGGATTTTGGGTTTGTTGTGAACGGTGTCTTAAATAACACTGTTCTTAAACCCAGTTGAGAAAAGAATAAATCTTTAATTAAGATTTAGTGAAGTTTTCCAATTAATTAATATTTAATTGGGATTAAATAAAAGAATTGGATTTTGGGTTTGTCGTGAATGGTGTTTTCAGTAACACTGTTCTTAAACCTCGTGTGGAAGGAATAAATCTTTTAATTAAGATTATTGGAGTTTCCAGTTAATTAACATTTAATTGGAATAAAATGGGATGTGAATTGGGTTTATCGTGAACTGTTTTTTTAACGACATTCGTTCTTTAACTCGATTTACAGTTAAATGTGATTTGGAATTTATAAATCTTTTAATTAAGATTTAGCGGAAATTTTCCAAAGAAAGGTTTTCCAATTTAATAAATTAAATTGGAATGGAATTCGATTTGGTAATAATCGAAGTGAACTTGTGTGGAGGAATACCGTTACTATATATGGAATTTAAAAGGCTTTGCCGTTATTCCATTTATATTATCGGTTGGATACGGAAGTTTAAATCGATTATATATATTGATCTGTTTTCCATGAAGATTCCGTTGTTAATGGAATGTGATTTTGGGTTTATCATGAGCTGTGTTTTAAATGACATTAGTTCTTTAACCCACTTAAAGATAAGATTAATTTCTTAACTTTGAATAATCATTAAGCAATGATTTTTGGGGATTAAAACTGAATTAGAGTTTTAATGATTCTTTAATTAGATTGAAATGGGAATTGATAATTTAAATTATCAAATTTGGGAAATGATCGTGGATGGAGTATGAACAGTTTTTCTCCAAGCGATAGTTAAATCTTTAATTAGATTTGCACGTGAAATGGTAAATAATTTTACCGATAACACCATGGTGTTAGATATGGAGTATTACCAGTTTTTCTCCATAGGATGAATAGGTTGGGATTGGATAAAATGATAAATGATTACTTCGGTAAGGTTCGTTAATCCCGACTAGTTTGGATAAACCTTAATTTGGTTTGGATTGATATCCAAAGGAAGATTAGAGAATAAATTTAAAGAATTTATCTTTGATAAAATTAATGGGAACCTTCCCAAAGTAAGAATATTTGAATAAAGGAATATTTTGGATTGGAATGAGGCGTATGTTGTGTTTTTATAGCACTTGTTTACTAGATACGTGAGTTATTCAGAAAGACCGGTTTTATCCCATTCTGAATAACAGATTCAACGATATATCAAGGATGAAGACAGTGGTTGAAGACCGGAGGTCTTCACATCGTTTGGATGCTTACTGATGTCTTGATTGGGCTGTACACCCAAGACGAGGTAATAAGTGGTGATCGTCCGGACGTACTTGGAGATCGACCGGATATGCGAGGGCCTCTCTCATGTATTGGACATATGGGATGAGGAATAAGGTTCCCCCGGTTTCGTTCAGACCCAGAACGAACTTGTAAATGGATGTGTGTCTAACATTGGATTTCATTCTGTGTGATTGTAGACATCAGTTGCATGGCATGAATTGCCTATGTGGCATGCTGAGATGCAAATGATCAAGGCTTCTGTTGAAAAGCAGAGTCTTGTTGTTGATGATCAAAGCACGGCTTTAATATAGGATAGCTTTGTGTATAGCGTTAATTCGCGAGCCTCACACCCCAATGTGAACCAGAAACGGGATAGGACTTTAGGGAGGGCTTGTGTTTCCTTTTAGCTAGGAGTGGTGTCAGGGTTTTGCAATCCCAGACGTTTTACTTATATGGTTGATGGATAGCGAGGTGCCTCGGTTATATCGATCACTATAGTGTCAATGGATGGTTTGGTCAATATATGACCTATTTACGCCCTATAGGGCGGGGAAACGTATTGTTCAGACATTTTAATCCACCTCGTGTGGACCGGCCCTGGCGATCCAAGGTGTTGTTGCAGCTGTTCCTGAGGCTCGGGCTAGACAGTCTCAAAGTGGTAAGGACGATCCCTTGTCTTGGTTCACAGACGGAAATCCAACTTCCTATACGTGGGATGGGGCACTATGTTGTCTATGATTGATACATTTATATTTGAAATTGTTTTCATACACTTTACACTATAATAGTATCAGATGAATTGTTTTAAACGTACCATGCATGTTTGGCTATTATAAGGGAAAACCCTATCCTCTAGCTTGCATTGCATTGTGTGATGGGACCTAGTCCTTATAATAGCTTCATTTTTCCAAAAAGCATTGCGCTGTTTGTTTTATGCACTTGTATTCTTAGGTGGAAACCCTTTCTGTGTTATACGACGTGGTCCCTTGATATATGTGATTTTAAAGTAAAGTTCTAAACAATCGTTTTAGTTCTCACACCAGTCACATGATTGACCTGGAATTTATTGTTTTAACCTAAACTCTGGGTCCCTTATTTTCCACATGGGCAGCTAGTAGTTTTGGTTTTGCAAAATTATATTCACATGATCCTGGTTTACAACTGGAATGATATTCAGAAGGTTGTATCCGTGTATCTCTTTCAGTTGTGTTTTGTATTATTTTCCGCTGCATTGTAATTTGTAAATATCTGATATTTATCAAATGTATATTATGTGTTCATACTTTGTATATTCTTGTACTCTAATGTAAATTGTTGTAATAAGTAATGAAATGTTCTTCTATTAATGCTCTGATTTGTCTTGTTCTCGGACAAACCGTTCTTTTCTTCTCTTCGGAGACCGGGGAAGTTCGGGTCGTCACAAAGCCCAAGGTAATAAGAGGGAAACATAGAACCTTGAGTCAAACAACAGTCTTAGTGAGCGATAAAATAAATAAAAACATCATCAATAAAGTATATGAGAATGGATAGATAAACATACTAATCTACCCACAACACCATAGAGGAACTTAACTCTATCTTCCTCACATCGTATTATGATAGCCTCTACAACAACATTTCAACCATACATCCATGGAGACCAGAACACCCATTCAATCATAGCAAAGCACAAATGACATCCAAATTATATATCTTATGTAAATCATCCTAATCGAACACAACATCCCTCAAGCACAAGCCCCAGAGGCCTAAACCAATATCAGACTAGCACCTAAGGAACATCTCCTTCGATGTTGGACAATCTACATGAGACAGTTTAAACAAAGAAACTAATCAACCATGACAGGCTCTGGCTATCACCGCCAATCCTACTTCGAAACTATCGTTAATCGTATGACGACCAACCTTGCCATAAGTCAAGGGCTAATGGTAACCCTAGTTCTAACATAAACTCCATAAGCCTTTCAACGATACGTATGTTTGTCCAATCTTGACAACTTGGCCTTTCAACGATACCCAGGGTACTCGACCAACAACCTTCCGGTCTTTTAGGTTCCCCCATTGTGTCCCTGCTTTGAGCCTGCTGGAACTTACGACAATGATAACTTCTCGGACTCCGCATCTCTAGTCATCCAACCCGACGACTTGTCATAGCTCAAGCAACCTTCTCAAGCAACCATTATCCACCAACTCACGACCTTTGAGTTGTCATCTCATTCGTTGTTCCACACCGATCAACAAACACATTCAACACTTCGAATATTCCGACTTGAATTCTCCTCGAAGTCACAACATTACTGAACCAAATAACATTGATATATGATTCAACACCATTCATAGCGTTACGTCCATTTGCTATGAAATAAACCACAGTGTTTATGCCCCCAACCACAATATTTAGGGCCTACTGCGCTACGGCACGAACTCGGGCACTTCTGCCTGATTTTTTTTGAAAAAAAAAACTTTTTGTTCAAATTTGGGTCGTACCCGAAAAATAAAAAAAATTCAGAAATGACTCTGTGCAACCGACCCATCCTCTTGGAGCCGACCGACCCAAACCTTCATCAAAAGTACGACCGCCAACCCATCACGACCGACCAGACCGAACTGACACGACTGATTAAATGTAAAGAGGCACAACTGACCCACTTTGAAGCCACCTGACCAATCCATCCACACCACGCTTGGCCGACCGACC
The DNA here is from genome assembly GCA_030737875.1 of Allium sativum. Lineage (NCBI taxonomy): Eukaryota > Viridiplantae > Streptophyta > Magnoliopsida > Asparagales > Amaryllidaceae > Allium > Allium sativum. The sequence continues at coordinate 398,577,908 of CM060916.1, forward strand.
CCTTTCCTTAAGACCGACCGACCCATCAACTCTAGAAAGACCGGACTGATCCAACACTGAACGACCGAACCGTCCCCCATCGTCCTGACTGACCGACCCACTTTTTGAGGAGCCGACCGACCCACTTCTGAAGCTAATCCCGACCGACCCACACTTACATGACCGACCCAATCGTTTCTTGCTCCCTAAGCCTCACTTTCGACCGACCGACCCCTATGAAACCGACCGACCCAATTCACCCCCGAATTCAACCAAAACTTTGCCAAATGACTAGTTCGACGAAACCAACTCATCTGATTCATCCAATATAGCCTCAAGCATAATATGAAATCAGTAACAACATAAAAATGACAATTTTCGTCAAAAGTTATGTAAACTTCACCAAAATCATGATAAATGAACATATGAACAAAACAATGGATCTAACATGCATAAACATATGAATATATATATATATATATGTTAATTACCGTTTTAAAGTTGCTAAATTAGATCCTATGGTGATTCATATGAAAATAAACTTACCATGATATAGATCTAAGGAAACGATTTGAGAATGATGAAACTAACGTAATAGAACTCATATACTTGCTTGAATCCGTGTGAGAGATGCATATAGCTCAATAATTCTCCAAAACAACCCAAAAACACTTAGATCTAGATCTGGACAGCGAAGGATTTGATCCAAACTCCTCAATTTGATGATCTCTCCTTTGGAATGATGTAAATCTAGCTCCTAACGATGTAGATCTTCGATTCTCTAATGTAGATCTCGAATTTAATGGTGGAAAGGTATAGGAGAATGGAGAAATGGAGGATCACAAGCTCCTCCAAATGAAAGAATAGAGAAAGTAAACTATACTCCATGCCTCCTACCCCCTATTTATAGCCTCCACCAGCCCACTAATGGGCCTCTCCAAATCAACCCATTATGGTTTTATAAACCTGAACAGCCAACTGTAAAAACCTTAAAACAGCGATTCCTCCCAAACCATTGAGCCAAATCTTTTATGTGACCGCTCTACGGAAATGGAAACATCATTTCCTTTCTAATGGCATAGGTCTCAATACCTGGTTCGACCTAAGTCAAAAGTTATGCCCTATACAAGATTGACAAGGGAAAATGGTCATAAACAAAATTGGTAAAATTATGGACATGTCTCACATCCCCATAACATCATATTAAAAAATGAGAATGATCCAAACCTCAGGAAATAAAATAAAAATATTTTACGATCCTCCGATACATAAAATGCGGGCTGTTACAGTGATAGATTCATTTGTTGCATTTGATAAAGTAAAGTTGGTTCGCTTATCCAAACTTTATTTAGATGATTTTTCCAAAGAACGTATGGATCTTTCTAATCAGTAGGACATTTATGAGATTAATATGAAATCCAATGATAGGTTTAAAGAAACAAAATGCATTAGTGATTTAGCTAAGATAATGTTATAGATGAGAAAAAATGTTGTATACAAATTGGTATACAAGTACATAATTTTGTCACTTATTCTACCAGGTTCTACCGCAAGTGTGGAGAGAGTATTTTCTGCAATGAATATAGTGGAAAACGATCTACGTGATAGAATGGGAGATGAATTGTCAAATGATAGTTGTGTTGCATACATCGAGAAAGATATATTTAATCAACTTAGTAATGATGTAGTTATCAATCGTTTTCAAAACATGAGTAATTGGCGTAAACAACTTAAAATTATTAGAATATTTTATATGGTTGTTTAGTATGAAAAGATGAATAGTTGTCGTCTTTGTAATAGAATATTATTATTTGAATATCACATATTATTTATAGCTTTTAGCAGGTTTATTGTGAGCTTCAGTTTTATTCAGGCTCATTGTAGATGTTCATGTCATGGCATTCATGATTCAAGCTCATAAAATGGGTAGTAAGTTGCTTTCTTATTAGGTGTTATTTCCCTGTTAGGCACAAATACCTTCATTTGTTATTAGCTTTTCATTCAAAGAATTGTGTTCTATTTTAATTTTCAGGTTTCTTAAAAGAAAGCTACATCATGGTGAGCATCAAAGAGTAATATCCTATCATTTGTGACATCTGCAAAAGGATGATTCAATGTTCAGTCAATTTTCCAATGCATAACCAAAATTGCTCTGAACAATGGATTAGATGAAATATGAGTAACCCCACATGTTATATTAAATGTTACATTTCATTCTACCAAAAACAAATTTTTGGGCTATCGTGCCCCCTTCCCGCAACCCCATTCTCATTTTCCTACTGTGGCCTCATCAACAATGATTTCTGGCTACGCCACCAAATACAAACATTGATAAATGGTGCAAAAAAAAGCCTAGGATTTTAGCACTTCATCCTTCATATTCCATCAACCAATTAGTATCTTTCTTTCTAATATATTAATATATGTTCTTTAAGAAATTTGTGTTTCAATTCTTCCTCTAATTCAAAACTATGTTTGGTAATGTTATTTATCATTTGTGTTGAACTGTACATATTAATGCATTGGTAAAAAATTATGACCATAACTGAATTTTTTCTTCTATTCCATTAATGTCCCAACCATATTTAATTTTGCTTGGAAATAATCACATGGTCCCAATTTGTTATGCTTTCGTCTACACTATGAAATTTAACCTTTAGATTCTTTTAGCTTTCTATTTTTTATTCACTAAATGTGTACTTCAGAGCATTTTCAGTGTTATATGGACATTGGTTAACTTGGTTAAGATTTGCAAAGTGGATATAGAAGTTTAGTGGTTGTATCGGGCGAACTTCAGATTAACTTTATGTGGAACCCAAGATATTGTTGCATCTGGGTGACGTATATGACTTGCGTACTGATATATCTAGGTTCATCTCCTTTGTGTACCGATATTTTCGACTAGTTGGCACTAGCAAAGTTCAGTTACTTATATTATTTGTTATGATTTACCAATGTGTCATTAACTATTTCGCTATGATCTACTAATCTTGTTTAAGAACCAAATTTTTTGTTATCATTTAGGGAGAAAAAAGTCATTATGGTGAACAACAATTTTCAAAAGTTTGTGGGAATTGAGGTGGTTTTCGAATGGATGATGCTAGAACGACCGGATTTGCTACCTGATTTTCAGCCGGCTACTGACAAATTTCAGGCGGAAAAAGCGGTTCAAGGGTAGACTCCAATTTTTTTTCTCTATGCCTGCCTAAAAGTAAGGAAATGCCGTCGGTCAAACTAGCAATATCTTTTCGAATTTAGGACAAACAACTACTACATAAATAACAAAATGTCATTTTAACTGCCTGACGAATCAAAAAAAAAGTTACAACTGCTGAAGTTTACAAATCCATCTCAGGTTCTCGCTTTTCTCTACTTTACAATTATTTTTTTATCTTCCTCTATTAGGGAATTTTATTTAAACAGGGAATTAGAAACATAAATTAAAACCACTTTTACACGTTGATTTGCAACCATGAAGGAACAAAGTAACTCAACTAAAAATTTATCCACCTAACCAACAACAGCTCTCGCACTGAATCTAATCGCACGGGAAACAACTGAAAATCATTTATCCTTATACATATATATTTTAAACATATGTTACATAGTTTAGTTTATTTATTTCTTATATTATCCTGATTCCTTATGTCATTGATCGCAGCACCGACGATCCTGTTATACAAGCGGCCATACAATTCCAACAGCAAGGAAAGGATTATGAGCAGGAATTATCAATTTCCGTATATCCATAATCACTGCAGTCTTCAACTTAGAATCATAATCATAAGTTGTACTGCATGAAACTATGAACTAACTTTGTTCCTATTAACGTACCACCCTACAAACTTACCTTGTACTTTTGAATAACACTTCGTATATTCTGTTTCCACCCAGCCACTACCCAAAGTTTGTAGAGGATACAACCAAATTCAACATTACACATTAATACGAGAATAAGTTATTCAATGACTTACTATCTTCATCTTTTCATTTCACATTTTTCATTTTTCATCTAATTGTCCATGTACGAAGCACAGGTTGCAATCTAGTAACAGTAGAATAGTTTCAAAATGATTTGGGTTATGGGATTTGTTTTTTTTTAAAAGAGAAGAGAATGAAGAAACCAATAGCCCTACATCAGGGAACATTGGAGAGTACACTATTATACGTATATCTTTCTCATGAGAAGGTTAGGGATTTGGGGTTCCCAAATGTGTTTTTTGTTGTGAGGAGGGAGGTCATGAATCTCCACCATACATCGGCGCGCTATCGCTGCTGTCTGTCCGGCCAAATCAGGCGGGGTACGGATTTGGATCCAATAGCATATTTTTTAGATCAAAATTGAGAACACTAACAGACCAAATTTAGCCGATTACGGACCTGAAAATTAATTCGAATAAGGCGGGGAAATTTGCAATGGTTTACTACTACTGGAAATGAAGGCACACATCGTTTAAACTTAAAAGAATGTTACTTTTTGCAACAATCGTGAACCATTTCAACCGATCGCGACGCTTGGTGAAGAGACGCTTCCCTCCGCCCATATAAATAGCAATGCCAGGAAAGTGTTCAAAAATCACATTTCTTATCATCTTCTTCTTCACGGAGCAAATTTGCAACGTCGGAAACTGTTGTAGACTGCGTTGTCATTGCTCTTTTTTGTGACATCTTTTAGGTGATACAAATTTATATAGCGTTGCAAATTTGCTCTCTCCTCCCTCTTCATTTTGTTCTCTACTTGCATCATCAGAAATCAAAGTTTTAGAGTGTACTTGGTCGGATCAAAGTCATACAAACTTTAAATTCGATTAGGTTGTTCCAAGACTTCATTGAATCCTGAAAGTCGATAGTACGATAACTCCTTTGTACCTAGTGGATTGAACTATTGTCTAAAAGAATTTATTCCATAGATCCTTGAAGTTCGAAGTATGGCATTATCTTCCTCTAAGTCGTCTTGAACCGAAAAATTTCCAACAAATTTTTAGACAATATCATTCAAACATCGAATGTATGAGTGCACTATAGGTTATGAATCAGCATTTAACTCAATTGGAGCAGTCTGATGTTGACAACTCTACTCATTTTCTAGAGATGATGAAATTCTTTATAATCACCATCAGATTATTCTACATTTTGAAAGATGGATTGAAAGTGATACCAGAGGAAACTGAAAGGTATGATGCTGCTCTAAAAGCAAAATGTGCAAAGTGCAAAGAGGATGATTTTCTATGCAAAGGGCACATTCTAAATGCATTGTCTACTCCATTCTACAATGCTCATAGGACCTTGGAAATTATAAAGGCACTCTGAACTACACTAGAAAGCAAGTATAGCATATCCAAGGAAAGGAGCAAGAAATTTTTTATTTTTAATTTCACGGACTTCAAAATGGTCGCTAACAAGTGCATATTTGGACAAGAAAGCGAAATCTTACTGTTGGTGAGTCAACTTAAAGATGCTCGAATAGATCTCCCTGAATCTTTTTTGTTGGATATATTATTTCAAGACTCTTATATTCTAGAAATGATAATAAGAAAAAATTTAAGCATGCGAAAATGGATTATGATTTAGATGTTTACAGCATCATCTTCGTATTAAAGAGGATTCTCGTAAACGCGAACTAGATGATAATCCGCAAACTGAGTCTCATTCTAATGCAAACAATGTTGAAATTACTAAAATGTTAAAGCATAAAAATGAGACACGGTTAAAAAAGAAAATTCATTCCAAGAAAACAAAAGGAAAAGTGTATGTTACTATTGTAACAAACATGACCACTATGCCTGAGATCGCAGGCTATGGAAGAAACAATGAAAAGAAAATGTGGTCAAAGACTAGCTCGTGGCTGTAGTTGTAATAACCCGGAAAATCTGGGCCAGTTTAAAAATTTTATTTTGGCAATTTTAGCGAATTTTGATTATTTAAAATGAATTATTTTAAATAATATCGACGAAAATTTATTTTGAATATAATTATAACGTATATATTATATACGTCGTCGTTAGTATATATAATAATTATATATAATTATAAAAGGAATTGAAAATGGCGCGGTAGTTCGATAATTCGATTTCAAACTTCAATTGAATGTACCGGGTGCAAAACAATCCGGATTTTAGTGAAACCAAAAATAATGGAATCTAATAGTGAATATCTTTCCAACGAATCCGACAAATCAAAAGTTCGTAGCGGGAATCAAAAGATATGTCCAGTTGAAAATTCTGAATAGTCGCTATGGAATTCAGGCCCTTAAAAATGGACATTTCGCAAACGACCTCGGATTTCGACGAAACCAGTTTTGTTGGGTCCGTGATGTAAAGTTATTGCTAGGTTTCAAATTTCATAATTTTTCGAATCAATATGTGAGCGGGGCAAAAGAAAACGCGTTTGACCAGTTTCAGTTGATTTTAATCGACTAGAAATTGGCCATTTTTCCAACGGTCTCAGAATTCGATGAAACTAGTTTTGTTAGGACCGTATCGTCAATGCGAAGCTAGAAAATATTTTTATGGGATTTATAGAGTTCGTATGTGACCCCGGTAATTTGAAATGTACGTTTAAAATTCAATATAGTGATTTAAATGTAAATTCAAAGGAAACTGATTGTAACGATCGAATCAGCTTACGATATATATCCCATTGTGTTCGGAATGGGGGTAAAACGCTATGGACGACAGGCGGTGGGCCTCGTTTCGAGGTCGTATGTAAAAGTCAACCTTTTTACCAAAATTAATTAATTAATTAAAAAAAAAAACTTTCCTCCCCCCCCCCCCCCCGTTAACCCGCTCTGCCCCCCCCCCTTTCTCCTCATTTCGATTTCAGATTAAATAAAAAAAAAAGGAAGACGATCGAAGGGGCCGTTCGAGGCCAGCGCCGCCCCCCCCCCTCGCGCGCCGCCTCCTCCGTTCGACCTCCGCCCCCCCCCCCCCCCCCCCCTCTGCTGCTTCACTCGCGCGAAGCCCTTCTCCCCGTCGAAGAACCGCAACCGCGCCTCCCTGAAACCCTAGGACGCCGCCGCCTCAGCCACCTGAGGGTCCACCGCAACCAGGCCGACGCTCCTTCTTCTTCCCCCCTTTCTTCGCAGACATCGGTGAGAATGTAATTTAGTTTATTTTTTTATTTTTATTTTATTTTTGTTTTGCTAGTTTCTGATTTTTATAAAATAAAACTGATTTTTAAAAAAGGGTTAAAAATGGTTTTCAAAAAAAGGTTGAAACTGTTTTTTTTTTTAAGAAATAAAACTGTTTTTTTTTAAAGAAATAAAACTGATTTTTGTAAAAGAAATAAAACTGATTTTATTTTATTTTAAGACTTTAAAAAGGAAAGGATTTAAACTTTAAATAGAAAAAGATCACATTTTTTTTTTGAATAGAAAAGATCATATTTTTAAAATAGAAAAGCCGGAATTTTATTAAGTAGAAGAAGTAAGATATGATTCTTATATTTTTAAAGCAATAAAAATATAATTTTTACATCATAGGAATATTAAAAATATAATCTTTCATATTGTCAAAAAATAAAAATGTGATTTTTATATATTGAACTTCAGAATAAAAATGTGATTTTTATATGTTGCACTTCGAAATAAAAATATGATTTTTATATATTGAATAGCGAAGAAAAAAATTCGATTTTTAAATATAGGAAGTGATTATAAAAATATGACCTTTAAATTGAAAATGAATAGATAAAAATGTGATTTTTATTTTAAAAGAATCAAAATATAAAAATGTGTGATTTTTATATATGTAGAGAATACGGGCAACGAAGATGACAAAGATGCGATAGCGATGAAGATTTCCTGCATAGGAAGAGCCGTGGAGCTTGGATAGCTATCTGTGAGAATTTCTCACCCTTCAATTTAATTTTTCTAGTTATATATATATACTAGGATGCAGACGGTGCTTAGTAGCACCCGACACAATCGTCCACAGACCATGGACTTGTTTGTTTGGTTGCATAGATTAGTTATATGATGTGATTTGAATTGGTTGTTTGGTGATTTTGATTAATGTGTGAATGGCGTGGGCCTTCACTAGACCGGGGATAAGGCTAGGCCTCGTCCCGTTTCTAGTATCGTGCCGTTATGCCGCCGAAATTTTCTAAAATAAGTTAGAAAAATAAAAAATATCATTTTATTGAATAAATGAATTGAATAGAAATTCATAGGTTGAAATAAAATGTTTTATCGTTAAAAATATAATTTTTAATGTGAAGTGAATAAAATAGAATATTCATTTACAAACCAGACGGTTTGTTTATGTACACCTATTTGAATGACATTGATTGGGACGATAAATTTTACACATCGCCTAACAGCACAAATAAAATATGTGTTTGATTGTTTGAAACCCCACACGGGTGTTGGGATGAAATTTGAAGTTCACTCATCCCGATTGATTGAATATGTCGATCGGTTGATTGACAGGCTGTTTTAAGCGTTGGATATCTATATTTGATGCTTATACAGTGTAGTGCACTTTGTTTGATGGTTGATTATTTTTCCATGTTATTATATACATGTGTTGTATGAAAATCCATATAATTAACTTTATATGGTAATTGATTGGGCCTCATTCCAGTTTTAAAATAGAAATATTTGAAATAGAAATATTCGAAATGGAATATTTGAAAATATCAATATATGAAGCCGTGTTGATTAGATTGACGCCATTTTGACGTGAACGATATTTATATCAATTTTATTCATTTTAAAATGAATATTAAAAAGTAATTTTGAAATCGAATATTTTGAAATGAATTGAATCGAATATTTCGAAATGAATTGAATTGAAAACGATTTCGAAATAAAGTGAATTGAAAACGATTTCGAAATGAATTGAATTGAAAACGATTTCGAAATGAATTGAATTGAAAACGATTTCGAAATGAATTGAATTGAAAACGATTTCGAAATGAATTGAATTGAAAACGATTTCGAAATGAATTGAATTGAAAACGATTTCGAAATGAATTGAATTGAAAACGATTTCGAAATGAATTGAATTGAAACGAATTCAAATTGAATTGAAAACGATTTCGAAATGAATTGAATTGAAAACGAATTCAAATTGAATTGAAAGCGAATTGAAATGAATTCAAATTGAATTGAAATTTGAATTGAATAGAAATGAATTTAGAAACGAATTTATAAAGAAGAATTCAATTTTGCTTTGAATTGAAATGGAAGTTGAAATAGATTTTGAAACGAATTTTAAAACTATTTATATAATTCGTTTTGAATAGAAAATCGACGAAATATATATTATATATATTATATATATAATATAATGGCCTGAATAGAACGCGCCGCGTCGCGGCAGTTCGTGAATTTCGACCATTGATTTCAAACGGACATTGCGGGAGATCCGACCGTCGGATTCTCCTAAAACCGGAACCGTTGGGTTCGTATCGAAAAGAGCTTTCTAACGAATATTAGAAATTAGAAATCTAACGGTTGGATTTGGAATTATGTCCAAATCAAATTTGAAAAAGGTCGCTATAAGTGCAGTTCGATGGCCATTGATGGAAATCGACTGTACGGGCCTTGATAAAATTATTAAAAATAGTAATAATTTGTGTAAAATCATAAGAAATGATTTTTGAAGATTTGGGATGAAAAACTCCATATTTGAAAAGATAAAAATAGATTTTTATCGAAATGAACTAGTTTTGAACTAGAATTATAATTCTATTTATTTTTAAATAAATAAATTGAATTTGAAAAGGGTTTTGAAAATAACCAAAATTTCCAATGATTGCATTGGAGTGGATTTGAATCGAAATTGTCTTCGGAATATTTCGATGTTGGAATTCGTGATTATACAGATGTTGTTATGGAAATTTGAAAGATATATATTTATATCGTTATTTCCAATACGACATTTGTTAGTCGTAGAATTTGATATTGAATATAAGCCGATATATTTTCTATTCAGAGCCTTGTATTGAATATCAAATGTGATTTGGGTTTGTCGCGAATGGTGTCTTCACTAACACTGTTCTTGAACCTAGTTGTGAAAAGATTAAATCTTTTATTTAGATTTAATGAAGTGTACCAATTAAATAATATTTAATTGGAATTGAATTGATATTGATTTTTGGGTTTATCGTGGACAGTGTTTTAAATAACACTCGTTCTTTAACCCGATAATTAATGAATGTGATTTTGGGTTTATCGTGAACCGTGTTTTTAAATGACACTGATTCTTTGACCCAGTTGAAGATTGAAACTAAGTGGAGTTTTAATGAATCTTTAATTAAGATTGAAATGATCGAGAATGGAGTATCACCAGTTTTACTCCAGGCGATAATTAAATCTTTAATTAGATTTGAACGTGAAATGGTAATTGAATTACCGATAACACTGTGGTGTTAGATATGAAGTACTACCAGTTTTACTTCATGGGATGAATAGGTTGGGATTGGGAAATAAAATAAATGATTACTTCGGTGTGGTTCGCTAATCCCGACTAGTTTGAATTGATATTCAAAGGAGATTAAAGAATAAATTTAAAGAATTTATCTTGGATAAAATTAATGGGAACTTTTCCCAAAGTATAGGAATATTTGAATAAAAGAATATTCTGAATTGGAATGAGGCGTATGTTGTGTTTGTGTAACACTTTTATAATATATACGCGAGTTATTCAGAAAGACCGGGTTTATCCCATTCTGAATAACTGATTCGACGTGGTGTCGAAGGTGAAGACGGTGGTCGAAGACCGGAAGTCTTCACGTCGTTTGGGTGATAACTGATGATCTTGATTGGGCTGTACACCCAAGAAGATGGAAACAGTTGGTGATCGTCCAGACGTACTTGGAGATCGATGGATATGCGGGGTACTAGGTGCCTCCGGTTTCGTTCAGCCCCAGAACGGACTTGTAAATGGACTGTGTGTCTGACATTGGATTTTAGTCTGTGCGATTGATTTCTATTAAATATATATCTGTTTGGCGGCGGAGAATTTATTCTCTTGCTTAACGCCCTTCTCTGAGACGTACGAGCTCAGGGGTTATATATTGATGGATATCAAACACATGGAGTGAATTGCCTGTGTGGCATGCCTAAGTGGCAAATGATCGAAGCTTCTGTTGAAAAGCAAAGTCTTGTGGTGATGATCAAAGCACAGCCTGTGTGGCACAGCTTTGTGTAACGTGAATTCACGAGCCTCGCACCCCGGTTGTGAACCAAAAACGGGAGACGGACCTCAGGGAGGGCATGCGTTTCTTTCTAGTTAGAAGTGGCGTCAGTGGTTTTACACGCCCTGACGAGTTTGACTTATGTGGTTGTTGCTGTTGCGAGGCGCCTCGGTTATATCGGTTTCGGCCGATGCATTCTGTTCGGCAGACGGACCAGACTTACGCCCCAAAGGGCGGGGAAACGTAGTGTTCAGGCATTTTAATCCACATCGGTGGACCGGCCCTGTCGCTCCAAGGGTCACTCGAGCTCTGATCCTGTGGCTCGGGCTAGAGAGTCACGAATCGGTTGAGGACTATCTTTTGCCTCGGTTCATAGACGGAAATCCAATTTCCAAATACGTGACATTTGCGGTTTTAATTGTAGAACCTAGTATGGTGACATAGTGGGATGGGGCGTTCATGCCGCCTATGATTGATACTTATGATTTGAAGTTGTTTTATACACTATGCACTTATAATAGTATCAAATAATGTGTTTTAAACGTATCAAGCATGCTTTGGCTGTTATAAGGTAAAAACCCTATCCTCCGGCTTGCGTTGCATTGTGTGATGGGACCTGGGTCTTATAACAGCTTCATTTTTCTTTATTTAGCATTGCGCTGTTTGTTTTATGCACTGGTATTCTTGGGAGGAAACCCGTTCCGTGTTACGGCGTGGTCCCTTGATTTTCCGAACTTTAAAATAAAGGATTATAACTGTTTTTAGTTCTCACACCAGTCCCATGACTGACCTGGAGTTTATTGTTTTAACCTAAACTCTGGGTGCCCCTATTTTGACACGGGCAGCTAGTAGTTTTGGTTTTGCAGATTTTTATTCACAGGATCCTGGTTTACAGCTGGAACGATATCCGGAAAGCTTTGTATCCGTATATCTCTTCTAGTTGTGTATTGTATTATTTTCCGCTGCTATGTATTTAAATGTAATTTAAATCTCTGATATTTCTGTGTAATATTCATTTATACTCTGTATATTCTTGTAATCTGATGCATTGTTGTAATATACAATGAAACGTTCTTTTATATGTGTTCTGTTGTGGTTTGTTCTCGAACTATCCGACACTTTCCTTTACGGGGAAGTTGCGGGCCGTTTCAGTAGTACAAGAGGTGATCTATGTTAGTAGCATAGATAATGATTGGTGACTTGATATTAAAGCAACCATTCACATTTGCAAAAACCGTAATCTGTTCAAGAATTACAAAGTGAATAATGGAGAAAACAACGAAGTTACTAGCGCAAACAAAGTTCCGAGAAAAGGCATTACTGAACTTCCATTCACATCTTGAAAAATTCTTACTTTAGTTAATGTATTTTATGTACCTGATATATGTAAGAATTTGGTTTTTGGGTACTTTCTTAACAACGGAGGATTCAAGATGGTGGATGAGACTGATAAGTTAGTGTTGTCCAAGAACGGAAAATTCATTGGATAGGGATATTCTTGTAACGACATGGTTAATTTGAATCTAACAAATAAATCTTTTGTTTATATTGTTGATTCGGTTAGTTTATGGCATGGTAGATTAGGACATGCTAATTATAAGTCTCTTAAAAATATGCATAAATTAGGATTAGTTTTTTATTGTGATTTCGACACTATCTCTAAATGTGAAATATATGTTCGAGCAAAAATACACTGAAAATCCTTTAAATCTATAGAAAGGAAAATTGATTTGCTTGATTTGGTATATAGTGATGTGGGTGATTCAAAAAATCATATCTCCTATGGTGGTAACCAATACTATATAACATTTATTGATGATTATACCGGATATGCATATGTATATCTAATGAAAACTAAATATGAGGTTTTGATAAATTCAAATTTTACAAAGCAGAGGTCGAAACACATCAAGGAGACAAAATTAAAGGATTACATTCTGTAATAACCCGGAATTCAGGGGCAGTTTAAAATTTTTATTTTGGCAATTTTAGCGAATTTTGATTATTTAAAATGATTTATTTTAAATAATATCGATGAAAAAAAAATTTTGAATAGAATTCGAACATTATATACGTCGTCGTTAGAATATAAATAATTATATATAATTATAAAAGGAATTGAAAATGGCGCGGTAGTTCGATAATTCGATTTCAAACTTCAAATGAATGTACCGGGTGCAAAATAAACCGGATTTTAGTGAAACCAAAAATATTAGAATCTAATTGATAATATCTTTCCAACGAATCCGAAAAATCAAAATTTCATAATGGGACTCAAAAGTTATGGTCAAATGAAAATTCTGAATAGTCGCTATGGAATTCAGGCCCTTAAAAATGGAGATTTTGCAAACGACCTCGGATTTCGATGAAACCACTTTTGTTGGATCTGTGATGTCAAGTTATTGCTAGGTTTCAAATTTCATAATTTTTCGAATCATTATGTGAGCGTGGAAAAGGAAAACGCGTTTGACCAGTTTCAGTTGATTTTAATCGACTGGAAAATGACCATTTTTCAAACGGTCTCAGAATTCGACGAAACTAGTTTTGTTAGGGCCTATCGTCAATACGAAGCTAGAAAATATTTTTCGGGAATTTTTAGAGTTAGTATGTGGCCCCAGTAATTCAAAATGTACGTTTAAAATTCAATATAATGATTTAAATGTAAATTTGGCGAAAACTGATCGAAACGATTGAATTGGCTTACGTAACATATCCCATTGTGTTCGGAATAGGGGTAATTAGCTAGGGGCGATAGTCGTTGGGCCCGATTTGGTGTTCGATTTAAAAAGCAACTTTTCGAAGAAATTAATTAATTAAATAATATATATTATTATATAACCCATATCCCGTTATCTCCTATTATACGGTCAACGCTTCAATAAAAAAAAGAGAGAAAAACGGGATCGTGGTTCCCTGTCCCCCCCCCCCCTTGATCTCGTCGCGCCGCCTCCAGGCGCGCACCACCGCCTCCATCGACTCAACCCTCCCTCCGGCGCTCAACCCTCCTCCCATCGCCTCTCTCCACTCGAAATTCCATAGCCCCAAAACCCGAAAAAGCCCTAGCCCCAGCCCTGAAGCCCATCGCCACCCTCTAGCACAGCCACCTCCGACGTTGCGAGCCACCCACGACCACCACACAGCGCCTGCGCCCCCTTCACGCTCCACCTCAGCCCAACCCCACCCCTACGCTGTAAGTTTTGTTTATTTTGTTTTCCTTTTTATTTTGTTTTTATTTATCTATATGTAATAGCGAAAGTTATGATTTTTGATCCATGAAAGATTGGATCTTTAACATTAGAAAAAAAAGCTTATATTTTTATAATGAATAGATTGAAATTTTCATTTGAAAAGATTTGATTTTCTTGTATGAACGAAAGCGAAAAGGTTTGACTTTTAAAGAATATAAAGGTTTGATTTTTAATTTGAAGTGTTTCGATTTTCAATTTGAAAAGATTAGATTTTTATATAGGAATAGGTTTGAAAAAGGCTAGGATTTTTATATGTAAAGCTTAGATTTTTAAGCATGGAAAGATGAGATTTTTATGTAGACAAAGATGTTATTTTTATAGAATAGAAGGAATAAAAATTCGATTTTTATATATTGAATAGCAAAGTAAAAATTCAATTTTTCTATATTGAATAGCGAAGTAAAAATTCAATTTTTATATATTGAATAGCAAAGTAAAAATTCGATTTTTTATATATTGAATAGCAAAGTAAAAATTGGATTTTTATATGTTGAATAGCAAAGTAAAAATTCGATTTTTATATATTGAAAAACAAAGTAAAAATATGATTTTTATATATGTAGTGAAAGCGGACAAAGAAAGTGACAAGAGGCAAGAACGGCGAAGATTTATACGTAAGAAGAGTCGTGGGATTGGATTAGCAATTCTGTGAGAATTTCTCACTCTTTAATTTAATTTTCTAGTTATATAAATATATACTAGGATGCAGACGGTGTTTAGTAGCACCCGACACCCGTCGTCCACAGACCATGGACGGCTTGTATGCTTGGTTGTTTGATTTTGATGTGTAGTTGATTGTGTGATGTGATGTGAAATAAAATAAAATATCTATATAGTTAAAAATAGAATTTTTAACGTGTATATGAAATGAAATAAAAACAAACAGATCGGAAGATTTGTTTATATACACACATTTGACTGATATTGATTGGGACGATAAATTTTACACATCGCCCAACTGCACAAATAAAATCTGTGTTTGATTGTTTGAAACCCCACACGGGTATTGGGATGATATTTGACGTACACTAATCCCGATTGTTTAGACGTATGTCGATCGATTGATTGACAGACTGTTATAAGCATTGAATATTTATATTTGATGCTTATACAGTGTAGAATGCACTTTGGATTATGGTTGATTATTCATCGTTGTTATTGTATACATGTGTTGTAAAGAATCCATATAATTAACATTATATGGTAATTGATTGGGCTTCATTCCAGCTTTGAAATAGAAATATTTGAAATAGAAATATTTGAAATAGAAATATTTGAAATAGAATATTTGAAAATAGGAATATATGAAGCCGTGTAGATTAGATTTACGCCATTTTGACGTGAACGATATTTATATCGATTTTATTCATTTTATAACGAATATCGAAAGTGATTTCAAAATCTGAAATTTTGAAAAGAATTGAAATTCGAATTGAAATTGAATAGAAATGAATTCAAATTGAATAGAAGTGAATTCGAATTGAAATTGAATAGAATTGAATTCGAATTGAAATCGAAAGAAATTGCATTCGAATTAAATTGAAATTGAATTGAAATCAATTTGAAATGAATTTAAAACGAATTTATATTGGAATATTCAATTTTGAATTGAAATTGAATATGAAGTTGAAACCGTTTTGAAAATGAATTTAAAACGATTTATAAAGCATGTTTTAAAAGGAAATCGACGAAGTATATATTATATATATATTATATATATATATATATATATATAATATAACGGCCTGAATAGAACGCGCCGCGCCGCGGCAGTTCGCGAATTTCGACCATTGACTTCGAACGGATATTACGGGAGATCCGACCGTCGGATTCTCCTGAAATCGGAACCGTTTGGTTCGTGTCGAAAAGAGCTTTCTAATGAATATTAGAAATTTCAAATCTAACGGTTGGATTTGGAATTATGTCCAAATCAAATTTGGAAAAGGTCGCTATAAGTGCAGTTCGATGGCCTTTGATGGAAATCGACTGTACGGGCCTTGATAAAATTATTAAAAATATCAATAATTTGTGTTAAATCATAAGAAATGATTTGTGGAGAATTGGGATGAAAAACTCCATATTGGAAAAGATAAAAATAGATTTTTATCGAAATGAACTAGATTTGAACTAGAATAGAAATTTATTTATTTTTAAATAAATAAATTGAATTTGAAATGGTTTTAAAAGTAACCAGAGTTTCCAATAATTGAATTGGAATGGATTTGAATCGAAATTGTCTTCGGAATATTTCGATGTGGGATTTCGTGATTATACAGATATTGTTGTGGAAATTTGAAAGATATATATATATATATCGTTATTTCCAATACGATATTTGTTGGTCGTAGAATTTGATATTGAATATAAGCCGGTATATTTTCTATTCAGAGCCATGTATTGAATATCAAATGTGATTTGGGTTTGTCATGAATGGTGTCTTCATTAACACTGTTCTTGAACCCAGTTGAGAAAAGATTAAATCTTTTTATTTATATTTAATGAAGTGTACCAATTAAATAATATTTAATTGGAATTGAATTGGTATTGATTTTTGGCTTTATCGTGAACAGTGTTTTAAATAACACTTGTTCTTTAACCCGATAATTAATGGAATGTGATTTTGGGTTTATCGTGAACCGTGTTTTAAATGACACTGATTCTTTAACCCAGTAAAGGATTTAAACTAAGTGGACTTTAAATGAATCTTTAATTAGATTGAAAAGATCGAGAATGGAGTATCACCAGTTTTACTCCAGGCGATAGTTAAATCTTTAATTAGATTTGAATGTGAAATGGTAATTGAATTTACCGATAACACCGTGGTGTTAGATATGAAGTATTACCGGTTTCACTTCATGGGATGAATAGGATGGGATTGGGAAATTAAAATAAATGATTACTTCGGTGTGGTTCGCTAATCGCGACTAGTTTGAATTGATATTCAAAGGAGATTAAAGAATTTATCTTTGATAAAATTAATGGGAACCTTTCCCAAAATATAAGAATATTTGAATAAAAGGATATTCTGAATTGGAATGAGGCGTATGTTGTGTTTGTGTAACACGTGTTTATTATATATATACGTGAGTTGTTCAGAAAGACCGGCTTTATCCCATTCTGAATAACTGATTCGACGTGCTGTCGAAGATGAAGACGGTGGTCGAAGACCGGAGGTCTTCACGTCGTTTGGGTAATTACTGATGATCTTGATTGGGCTGTACACCCAAGAAGATGGAAACAGTCGGTGATCGTCCAGACGCACTTGGAGATTGATGGATATGCAGGGTACTAGGTGCCTCCGGTTCCGTTCAGACCCAGAACGGACTTGTAAATGGACTGTGTGTCTGACATTGGATTTTAGTCTGTGTGACTGATTTCTATTAAATATATATCCGTTTGGCGGCGGAGAATTTATTCTCTTGCTTAACGCCCTTCTCTGAGACGTAAGAGCTCAGGGGTTATATACTGATGGATATCAAACGCATTGGGTGAATTGCCTGTGTGGCATGCCTAAGTGGCAATTGATCAAGGCTTCTGTTGAAAACAAAGTCTTGTGGATGATGATCAAAGCAAGGCCTGTGTGGCATAGCTTTGTGTAGCGTTGATTCGCGAGCCTCGCACCCCGGTTGTGAACCAAAAACAGGAGAGGACGTCAGGGAGGGCATGCGTTTCTTTCTAGCTAGGGTGGTGTCAGTGACCTACCAGCCCTGACATTTATATACTTTTCACCTGTGTGGTTGTTGCTGTTGCGAAGCACCTCGGTTTGATCGGACGATCCGGGTCCGGTGGAGTCATTCGTTGGCTCATTTACGCCCCATAGGGCGGGGAAACGCATGTTCAGGATTTAAGTTTAATCCACATCGGTGGACCGGCCCTGAGGATCCAAGGGTCGATGCGCTCTGACCCTGAGGCTTGGGCTAGACAGTCTCGAAGTCGGTGAGGACTATCTTTTGCCTCGGTTCATAAACGTAAATCCAATTTCCAAATACGTGACATTTGCAGTTTTATTTGTAGAGCCTAGCATGGCGACATAGTGGGATGGGGCGCTTATGCCGTCTTTGATTGATACTTATGATTTGAAGATTGTTTTATACACTATGCACTTATGATAGTATCTAATGATTTGTTTTAAACGTATCAAGCATTCTTGGATATTATAAGGTAAAAACCCTATCCTCCGGCTTGCGTTGCATTGTGTGATGGGAACTGGGTCTTATAATAGCTTCATTGTTCTTTATTTAGCATTGCGATGTTGTTTTATGCACTGGTATTATTGGGAGGAAACCCGTTCCGTGTTATACGGCGTGGTCCCTTGATTTACCTAACTTTAAAGTAAAGTTTTAAATAACTGTTTTAGTTCTCACACCAGTCCCATGACTGACCTGGAGTTTATTTTTTTAACCTAAACTCTGGGTGCCCCTATTTTGACATGGGCAGCTAGAAGTTTTGGTTTTGCAGATTTATATTCACAGGATCCTGGTTTACAGTTGGAATGATATCCGAAAAGCTTTGTATCCGTATATCTCTTCTAGTTGTGTATTGTATTATTTTTCGCTGCTATGTAATTTATTGTAATCTCCGATATTTCTATGTAATATTTATTTATACTCTGTATATTCTTGTAATCTGATGGAATTGTTGTAATATACAATGAAATGTTCTTCCGTCTGCGTTCTGATTTGTCGTGTTCTCACAGTAATTCGTTCTTTCTCATCTCTTCAGGGACCGGGGAAGTTCGGGTCGTTTCATTTTGGTATCGGAGCTTTGGTTTACAAAGCTCAGAGAACAAGACACATTAGAACCAAACGAAAGAATTCTTCAGATATTGGATTAGTTATATCCAATTAGAATGACTCGTTAGAGATAGGATCAGTAGTATCGTAGAACGAGTGTGAAGAGTATATTTTTAAAATGAAACGAATTTTGTTTTGAAAATTCAAAATCAATTATTCGTATTTGATTATTTATTTCATATTGATTAGGACAATCCAATATATAAAGATTTTGCGTATGCGCCTAGCTAGCGTGTATTCGAAGTTTTGATATATTGGATAGATATAGAGTTACACTCTAGTCGCCCGGGGGTGATTCTGATGATTGATATATCATCATCAGAATTTATATTCGAGTGACGAAGGTGTGATATTTATATATTTCCTATTGACTGGTGTGAGAACCAAAATTAGATAGGGCTTATTGTTGTGATTTTGCATCAAAAATCTGATTTTTAGGCTATATATCAAAGTTATAAATTTGAAATGATAATCAACTAATTGGTTGCTGATTGTGTTGTTGATTATTGGTTGATTTATTAAAATTTGTACCATATAGCCCAATTGAATCAAATATTGAACTATATTGAAAATTAGTCGCATTTGCTTGCATATACTTGTACTTACATTAAACAGGTCATAGCAAGAAGGCTAGAGCAGAGAATAAAATTTGTTTGCCCGACAAATAGGTACATGTTTACCATAATTTACTGTTTTGTTTGGGTGATGATGATTTTATGAGCTGATTGGCTAGCCGCTTGGCTTTTTCTTTTTCTTTTTCTTTTTGAGATCAGAAGGCATGTATGGCAATTTCGGGATTTTCCCGTGCTCCCGGTGCAGGGGAGGTTATGGCGAATTTTTTTGAAAATTTAGGGTGTTAGCCAAATTTTTGAAAAATTTGAAAAGTTCTTAGAAACTGAAAAGTTGAAGAACTTAAGCCGTAATCAAAACAATGAAAATTGAGTTGATTTGTGAAATAACTTTCGGCTTTGTTCCTTTTCGGGGATGAAAAGTTTTAAGTGGGAGAGATTGTAATAACCCGGAAATCTGGGCCAGTTTAAAAATTTTATTTTGGCAATTTTAGCGAATTTTGATTATTTAAAATGAATTATTTTAAATAATATCGACGAAAAATTTATTTTGAATAGAAATAATTATATATAATTATAAAAGGAATTGAAAATGGCGCGGTAGTTCGATAATTCGATTTCAAACTTCAAATGAATGTATCGGGTGCAAAATAAACCGGATTTTAGTGAAACCAAAAATATTAGAATCTAATTGATAATATCTTTCCAACTAATCCGAAAAATCAAAATTTCATAACGGGAATCAAAAGTTATGGTCAAATGAAAATTCTGAATAGTCGCTATGGAATTCAAGCCCTTAAAAATTGAGATTTTGCAAACGACCTCGGATTTTGACGAAACCACTTTTGTTGGATCCGTGATGTCAAGTAATTGCTAGGTTTCAAATTTCATAATTTTTTGAATCTTATGTGAGTGTGGCAAAGGAAAACGCGTTTGAACAGTTTCAGTTGATTTTAATCAACTGGAACATGGCCATTTTTCAAATGGTCTCAGAATTCGACGAAACTAGTTTTGTTAGGACCGTATCATCAATACAAAGCTAGAAAATATTTTTCGGGAATTTTTAGAGTTCATATGTGGCCCCAGTAATTCAAAATGTACGTTTAAAATTCATTATAATGATTTAAATGTAAATTTGGCGAAAACTGATCGAAACGATCGAATTGGCTTACGTAACATATCCCATTGTGTTCGGAATAGGGGTAATTAGCTAGGGGTGATAGTCGTTGGGCCCGATTTGGTGTTCGATTTAAAAAGCAACTTTTCGAAGAAATAAATAAATTAAATAATATATATTATAATATAACCCCTATCCCGTTATCTCCTATTATACGGTCAACGCTTCAATAAAAAAAAGAGAAAAACGGGATCGTGGTTCCCTGTCGCCCCCCCCCCCCCCGATCTCGTCGCGCCGCCTCCAAGCACGCACCACCGCCTCCATCGACTCAACCCTCCCTCCGACGCTCAACCCTCCTCCCATCGCCTCTCTCCACTCGAAATTCCATAGCCCCAAAACCCGAAAAAGCCCTAGCCGCAGCCCTGAAACCCATCGCCAACCTCTAGCACAGCCACCTCTGGCGCTGCAAGCCACCCACGACCACCACACAGCTCCTGCGCCCCCTTCACGCTCCACCTCAGCCCAACCCCACCCCTACGCTGTAAGTTTTGTTTATTTTATTTTCCTTTTTATTTATCTATATGTAATAGCGAAAGTTATGATTTTTGATCCATGAAAGATTGGATCTTTAACATTAGAAAAAAAATGCTTATATTTTTATAATGAATAGATTGAAATTTTCATTTGAAAAGATTTGATTTTCTTGTATGAACGAAAGCGAAAAGGTTTGACTATTAAAGAATATAAAGGTTTGAATTTTAATTTGAAGTGTTCCGATTTTCAATTTGAAAAGATTAGATTTTTATATAGGAATAGGTTTGATTTTCTATATGATAAAAGCCTAGGATTTTTATATGTAAAGCTTAGATTTTTAAGCATGGAAAGATGAGATTTTTATGTAGACAAAGATGTTATTTTTATAGAATAGAAGGAATAAAAATTCAATTTTTATATATTGAATAGCAAAGTAAAAATTCGATTTTTTATATATTGAATAGCAAAGTAAAATTTGGATTTTTATATGTTGAATAGTAAAGTAAAAATTCGATTTTTATATATTGAAAAACAAAGTAAAAATGTGATTTTTATATATGTAGTGAAAGCGGACAAAGAAAGTGACAAGAGGCAAGAACGGCGAAGATTTCTACGTAAGAAGAGTCGTGGGATTGGATTAGCAATTCTGTGAGAATTTCTCGCTCTTTAATTTAATTTTCTAGTTATATAAATATATACTAGGATGCAGACGGTGTTTAGTAGTACCCGACACCCGTCGTCCACAGACCATGGACGGCTTGTATGCTTGGTTGTTTGATTTTGATGTGTAGTTGATTGTGTGATGTGATGTGAAATAAAATAAAATATTTATATAGTTAAAAATAGAATTTTTAACGTGTATATGAAATGAAATAAAAACAAACAGATCGGAAGATTTGTTTATATACACACATTTGACTGATATTGATTGGGACGATAAATTTTACACATCGCCCAACTGCACAAATAAAATCTGTGTTTGATTGTTTGAAACCCCACACGGGTATTGGGATGATATTTGACGTGCACTAATCCCGATTGTTTAGTCGTATGTCGATCGATTGATTGACAGACTGTTATAAGCATTGAATATTTATATTTGATGCTTATACAGTGTAGAATGCACTTTGGATTATGGTTGATTATTCATCGTTGTTTTTTTATACATGTGTTGTAAAGAATCCATATAATTAACATTATATGGTAATTGATTGGGCTTCATTCCAGTTTTGAAATAGAAATATTTGAAATAGAAATATTTGAAATAGAAATATTTGAAATAGAATATTTCAAAATAGGAATATATGAAGCCGTGTTGATTAGATTTACGCCATTTTGACGTGAACGATATTTATATCGATTTTATTCATTTTATAACGAATATCGAAAGTGATTTCAAAATCTGAAATTTTGAAAAGAATTGAAATTCGAATTGAAATTGAATAGAAATGAATTCAAATTGAATAGAAGTGAATTCGATTTGAAATTGAATAGAATTGAATTTGAATTGAAATCGAAAGAAATTGCATTCGAATTAAATTGAAATTAAATTGAAATCAATTTGAAACGAATTTAAAACGAATTTATATTGGAATATTCAATTTTGATTTGAAATTGAATATGAAGTTGAAACCGTTTTGAAAATGAATTTAAAACGATTTATAAAGCACGTTTTAAAAGGAAATTGACGAAGTATATATTATATATAAATTGAATTTGAAATGGTTTTAAATTGAATTTGAATCGAAATTGTCTTCGGAATATTTTGATGTGGGATTTCGTGATTATACAGATATTGTTGTGGAAATTTGAAAGATATATATATATATATATCGTTATTTTCAATACGATATTTGTTGGTCGTAGAATTTGATATTGAATATAAGCCGGTATATTTTCTATTCAGAGCCTTGTAATGAATATCAAATGTGATTTGGGTTTGTCGTGAATGGTGTCTTCATTAACACTGTTCTTGAACCCAATTGAGAAAAGATTAAATCTTTTTATTTAGATTTAATGAAGTGTACCAATTAAATAATATTTAATTGGAATTGAATTGTTATTGATTTTTGGGTTTATCGTGAAAAGTGTTTTAAATAACACTTGTTCTTTAACCCGATAATTAATGGAATGTGATTTTGGGTTTATCGTGAACCGTGTTTTAAATGACACTGATTCATTAACCCAGTAAAAGATTAAAACTAAGTGGAGTTTTAATGAATCTTTAATTAGATTGAAAAGATCGAGAATGGAGTATCACCAGTTTTACTCCAGGCGATAGTTAAATCTTTAATTAGATTTGAACGTGAAATGGTAATTGAATTTACCGATAACACTGTGGTGTTAGATATGAAGTATTACCAGTTTCACTTCATGGGATGAATAGGATGGGATTGGGAAATTAAAATAAATGATTACTTCGGTGTGGTTCGCTAATCGTGACTAGTTTGAATTGATATTCAAAGGAGATTAAAGATTAAATTTAAAGAATTTATCTTTGATAAAATTAATGGGAACCTTTCCCAAAATATAAGAATATTTGAATAAAAGGATATTCTGAATTGGAATGAGGTGTATGTTGTGTTTGTGTAACACGTGTTTATTATATATATATATATACGCGAGTTGTTCAGAAAGACCGGGTTTATCCCATTCTGAATAACTGATTTGACGTGGTGTCGAAGATGAAGACCGGAGGTCTTCACGTCATTTGGGTAATTACTGATGATCTTGAATGAGCTGTACACCCAAGAAGATGGAAACAGTCGGTGATCGTCCAGACGCACTTGGAGATCGATGGATGTGCGGGGTACTAGGTGCCTCCGGTTTCGTTCAGACCCTGAACGGACTTGTAAATGGATAGTGTGTCTGACATTGGATTTTAGTCTGTGTGATTGATTTCTATTAAATATATATCTGTTTGGCGGCGGAGAATTTATTCTCTTGCTTAACGCCCTTCTCTGAGACGTACGAGCTCAGGGGTTATATACTGATGGATATCAAACGCATAGAGTGAATTGCCTGTGTGGCATGCCTAAGTGGCAATTGATCAAGGCTTCTGTTGAAATGCAAAGTCTTATGGATGATGATCAAAGCAAGGCCTGTGTGGCATGGCTTTGTGTAGCGTTGATTCGCGAGCCTCGCACCCCGGTTGTGAACCAAAAACGAGAGAGGACATCAGGGAGGGAATGCGTTTCTTTCTAGCTAGGGTAGTGTCAGTGACCTACCAGCCCTGACATTTATATACTTTTCACATGTGTGGTTGTTGCTGTTGCGAGGCGCCTCGGTTTGATCGGACGATCCGGGTCCGGTGGAGTCATTCGTTGGCTCATTTACGCCCCATAGGGTGGGGAAACGCATGTTCAGGATTTAAGTTTAATCCACATCGGTGGACCGGCCCTGAGGATCCAAGGGTCGATGCGCTCTGACCCTGAGGCTCGGGCTAGACAGTCTTGAAGTCGGTGAGGACTATCTTTTGCCTCGGTTCATAGACGGAAATCCAATTTCCAAATACGTGACATTTGCTGTTTTATTTTTAGAGCCTAGTATGGCGACATAGTGGGATGGGGCGCTTATGCCGTCTTTGATTGATACTTATGATTTGAAGATTGTTTTATACATTATGCACTTATGATAGTATCTAATGATTTGTTTTAAACGTATCAAGCATTCTTGGCTATTATAAGGTAAAAACCCTATCCTCCGGCTTGCGTTGCATTGTGTGATGGGAACTGGGTCTTATAATAGCTTCATTGTTCTTTATTTAGCATTGCGATGTTGTTTTATGCACTGGTATTCCTGGGAGGAAACCCGTTCCGTGTTATACGGCGTGGTCCCTTGATTTACCTAACTTTAAAGTAAAGTTTTAAATAACTGTTTTAGTTCTCACACCAGTCCCATGACTGACCTGGAGTTTATTGTTTTAACCTAAACTCTGGGTGCCCCTATTTTGACACGGGAAGCTAGTAGTTTTGGTTTTGCAGATTTATATTCACAGGATCCTGGTTTACAGCTGGAATGATATCCGGAAAGCTTTGTATCCGTATATCTCTTCTAGTTGTGTATTGTATTATTTTCCGTTGCTATGTAATTTATTGTAATCTCTGATATTTCTGTGTAATATTTATTCATACTCTGTATATTCTTGTAATCTGATGGAATTGTTGTAATATACAATGAAATGTCCTTCCGTCTGCGTTCTGATTTGTCGTGTTCTCACAGTAATTCGTTCTTTCTCATCTCTTCGGGGACCGGGGAAGTTCGGGTCGTTTCACATTCAGATCGTGGTGGTGAGTATTTTTCAAATGAATTCATCTTGTTTTGTAGACAACATGGTATAGTTCATTAATGCACCGCCCCCATATACACCACAACAAAATGGTGTTGTTGAGAGAAAAAACAAAACTTTAGTAGAAATGGTTAATGCCATGCTTATAAATTCGAATTTACCTTATAACCTATGGGGTAATGAGATGTTATCTGCACATTACATTTTTAATAGAGTACCACTTAAAAAGAATAATATTTCCTTTTCTGAACTATGGTTTAATAGAAAACCTAACGTTACTAGACTTAAAGTTTGGGGTTGTTTAGCATATGTTAAAAAACCAGGCCTTAAATGATCAAAGTTGGGAAATAGGGCATTTAAATGTGTTTTCATTAGATATTCACTTAATAGTATAACTTATAAGTTTCTTATTCTTGACACCTTATAAGTTAAAGAATTTGTAGATATAGAATTCTTTGAAAATCAAACTGTTGAGGTTCCACTGAGATCGTCTAGCCCAAAACCTTACATGATTGATGATATAATTGACGATAACCATGGTCCTACTTAAAACAACAAGGAAGTATCAGTACCAAATAATAGTATTGAACATAAGAGAAGTAAAAGAGCAAGAATAGAGAAGGACTATGGTCCTGACTTCATAACATATCTTATAGAAGAAAGTAAGGACAAAGTCCTTAATGTGATAAGATATGTAATGAATGTCGATGAAAATCCCAAGACTTATTCTGAGGCTATGAATTCTAGAGATTCTAATCTATGAAAAGAAGCTATCAATAATGAAATGAATTCCATATTGTTAAACCAAACTTGAGTTTTAACCGATTTACCTCCTGGTGCTAAACCTATAGGATGTAAATGGATATTCAAAAAAAAATGAATACAAATTGATCCACTGACAAGTTTAAAGCCATATTAGTTGCTAAGGGATATAAGCAAAGTAAATTATTTTGCTACAAATGCTCCAGTTGCTCGCATATCTTCTATATGCTATTTAATAGAACTTGCATCAATTCATAATTTGGTCATACATCAAATGGATGTAAAGACGGCATTTCTAAATGGAGATTTAGCAGAAGATATATATATATGGAACAACCTGAAGGTTTCAAAACCTCAGGCGAAGAAAAGAAAGTTGGCAAATTAATAAAATCTGTTTATGGCCTAAAGCAAGCTCCCATGCGATGGCATGAGAAATTTGATAAAGTTTCACTGTCATATGGATTCATAGTTAATGATGCTGACAAATGTATTTATAGCAAATCTGGTAACAATGGTTATGTTATAATATGTTTATACGTTGATGACATGCTGATATTTGATTCTAATATATCTTGTGTGAATGGAACTAAGAAGTTTATATCTTCTAAAATTAATATAAAAGATCTAGGGGAGGCTGACATAATTTTAGGAATTAAAATCATTATGAAAGAGGGAGATTTATTACTAACTCAATCTCATCACTTTGAGAAGTTCCTACAGAAATATGGTCATTATAATGACAAAACAGCAATAGCTCCTTTAGATCCTAGTATTAAATAAGAAAAGAACGTTGAGCATACCATTTATGAACTAGAGTATTATAGTGTTATTGGGAGTCTTATGTATGTTATGCATTGCACTAGGCCAGACATCGCACATGTTATTAGCATATTGTGAAATTTACAAGTAATCCAGGTTTCGAACATTGGAAAGTTATTTCCAGAGTTCTAGCTTATTTGAAAGGAGTCGTTACCTATGGTTTATCTTATAAAGGATATCCTGCTATAATAGAAGGATATAGTGATGCAACTTGGACCAATGTTGAATCCAAATCTGAGTCTATGACCGGATGTTTGTTTACATTAGGAGGCTCTGCAATGTCTTGGGCTTCCAAGAAGCATACATGTATATATAACTCAACAATGTTGTCAGAATTAATTGCATTAGCATATGCATGTAAGGAAGCAGAATGGATTAGGAATTTGTTGGTGGAAATACCATTATGGAAGAAGCCAGCAGTCTTGATTAACTGTGATAAACAAGCGACGATATATATTGTCTCTAGTAAGACATATAATGGGAAGTCAGACATATGAGTCTAAGACATCAAATGTTAATACAATTACTCAAAAGTGGAGTAATTATTGTTGACTACATAGAAACAAAGAAAATTTGGCTGACCCACTCATAAAGAATCTTCCAAAGACAGTGGTATCTATAAAGTCAAAAGAAATGGAACTAAGATCTGTGAATAAAGGCTGGTCATCCTTAATGGAAACCCAACTTATTTTTTGAAAACGATAGACAAAGTTTAACGGGTACCAACAAGTTAAGAAAATGATTGTGGAACGCTAAATCAATAATCCCATAATATTTATTATTGGATTCTGCAAGAACAAAGAATGGATAAACGCCCTTAATAAGTCTAGAAAACTTTGAAAGGTGTATCGCAAAAACACCTTAATAGACTTACCTATATGAGTATGGAAATCAGGTCATTTCCAAGAAAAGTAAGACCGCTTTCTAAAGTAGACTCATGAACCAGGATTAAAAGCACATGGTCATTAACGTGTTGAACAATACAGAACACTCTACCTAAGGAAATCAAAATGTGTGATTATTCCGGTTTTATAATTAGAGATACTTGGTTCAAGATTCGTCCAGCAGTCAATCTCGGTAAGGCTTCGAATGGTTTAGACTAAGTAAAGATTTAAATCCAAAAGATGCATTTTATTTATGTGTTGTTTTCAACGATGATGCAAAACTTGATCTTAGAACTACATTGGCTTGATCCCACTTGGCTATGTAGGAAGTCAATCTAGTGATTCAACCGTCCACTTTAATTAATTATTTTTACTTTGAAAATGGAGGGAGATTGTTGAATATTTTCAAAGTAATTTGGCTTATCGGGCTTGTTTTTTGAAGAGAGAAGAGAATAAAGTAACCAACAGTCCTTCATCGGGGAACATTCGAGAGTATACTAGTATATGTTTAGCTTTCTCATAAGGAAGTTGGGAGATTAGGGCTTCCAAATGTATGTTTTTCTGTAAGGAGGGAAGTCATGCATATCCACCACACACGCGCGCCACTGTCGTCTGTCCGACCGAACCGAACCGGGTTTGGTATGGGTACTGGTTTCAGGTTCATATCCAATAGCATATTTTCTGGATCAAAAATACAAACGATAACGGGCCAAATTTCAACCAGATATGGACCCAAAAAACAATTTGAATAAGTCAGGGAAATTTGCAATGGTTTGCTACCATTGAAAATGAAGGGACACATCGTTTACACTTAAACAAATGTGACCGTTTGCAACAGTCGCAAACCATTCCAAATGGTCGCGACGCTTGGTGAAGAGACGCTTCCCTCCGCCCCTATAAATAGCAACGCCAGGAAAGGGTTCCAAATTCAATTTTCTTACCATATTTTTCTTCACAGAGCAAATTTGCAACGCCAGAAACTATTGCAAACTGAGCTGCCATTGCTCTGTTTTGTGATGCCTCCAAGGTGTTACAAATTCAGATAGCGTTGCAAACTTTCTATCTTCTTCCTCCTCATTTTGTTCTCTGTTTGTTTCATCGAAAATCAAAGTCTTAGAGTGTTCATGGTCCAATCAAAGTCGAACAAACTTTGAATTCAATTACGTTATTCCAAAGCTTCATTGAATCTTAAAAATCGATGGTTCGATAACTTGTTTGTACCTGGTGGGTTCAACTATTGACTGAAATAATCTATTCCATAAATCCTTGAAGTCTAGAGTACGACATTATCTTTCTACAAGTTGTCTCGAACATTAAAATTTCCATCGATAGCATATTAAAATTTTGAATAATTTACGCATTCAAAATTTATTCCACTTTTTTGGTGTATTATAGAAATTTTTGGTATTACCACTCTGCGCAATGCAGCTTTTGCTACTTCACATTGTATAATGTAAATTTAAATTGTATTTGAATCAACTAATTCTATACAACATACCCTCCCATGTAATAGGTAATTGGTTGTAATTTAGCAAGTTCATGTTAGACTTTTGGATGTAGAATACTAAAAAATATGGGGTTTAAGGAAACCTCCTTCAGAATTGAAGAAGCCCAAGGTTATGCAGCATCAAATAGCTAATCACATGTACTGTAAACATGTAATGCCAATTTATTACATATATAAGACATTAGTTGAAGTATAAGCATTTTATATACCTAATTTACTAATGCAACATCATAAATTACTAAATTTCCATAAATTTCTTTGTAGTTCCAATACTGTTGATGACACACACTTATATCTTATTACTTGCTGAATATAATCATGAGGCTAGTTCATTTTTTTAATCACTCAAAATAAAATCAGAATGGTCATTTTAATGGCGCACTCCTTCTGATTTTCCATGATTTCTTCCTCCCTCTATCACTCTCTCTTATTTCATTCTCCGCTTTTTATTTTTCACTTCTTTTTTGATTTATCTGGCTTGGCCTTGTTTTTTTTCAAATCGATTTTGCTTATGGATTTGGGAGAATGCTTTGGTGATGATGGGTTTGGGTTTATGTCTCTTTCTGTCACCCTTTCCCTGCTATGGGTTTGATTTATGTCGTGATTCAGGTGATGGTGCCTGGAGCGGCAATGGTTTCTCTCACCGGTCCTTCTTCGGTATTGGTTAAACTGGTTATCCTCAGTGATTTTGAGGCGTTGGCTTCTCACGGCTTCCTTCTGTTAGGCGGTATTTTCTTGGAACTGTACCAATGCTACCGCCCTTTTCTGATGAGACGTCGGTCGACTTTTTGTCCGCCGTTGAATGAGGTGGAGCCTCCTTCTTTTGGCTCGGGAACTGGGGATTTCACTACCCCTTTTCCATGGCCGAAAGCGAGGCGGTTTAGTAGTGATTTGGGCTTTAGGGGTTCTGTACCTCGCTGTGCTCGGGTATTTGTGGGTTCGATATTTTGTCGCTTTATTCGGTGCAGTGTTGTTGGCGCTGGACGACCTATGGTGGAAGTCATGTCTAGGGAGTTAACCGCCCCTAGCCTTCCTCTTTCTTGTACGCCGTCTTCGCGTATAGTGGTGCCTCCTTCAATTGCATCGTCTTCTATGGAGTGTTGGCACTCTTTTCAACCAACTCGAAGACGTGCTAGGCGATGTCCGAAGCTGGCTAATAAGGTTCCTAACTCTAAGATTCTGGTAACTGCTTGTGTTGTTGAGGGTGATCTTTGGGCCTTGTTCCAGGTAGAGCGAGGTCTCCTCCTCCTCTATCAACTCATAACTCCTTTTTGGCACTTTGTTTTGGCATTGTTTCAGACTTACAGGTTTCCAATGGCAAATCCGAGATCCCACTTGCACCACCAACCTATTCATCGGTTAAAATAGATTGGCGACATTGTGGCTCGATCTTTTCAACTTGCGTTTGTGATTTGGTTGTGGTTTCTTTGGTATCGCCTCCTTTCGCATTGTCTGGGTTGGTTCGTTCTTCGCCTACTTCAGGATTTCATCAGCAAGTTTGCACTTGTTCCATTTATGCTTACTTTGTAGTATTAGGGTTGCATTTTGTGTCTATTACTTCTTTTGGGGCTTTATGTTTTGGTTCTCCGCCATATTTTGATTTACCTAAGGTTGGTGAGTCTTCAGTTTTAGTTTGCCTTATTCCCAGCCCTATTCCTTTGCTTCTTTATTCTTTGGGACCTTCTCGGGAACTGGGGTGTTTGCTGGTCACCGCCCCACTTTCCTCCCGGGTTCGATCGTTGTTCATCCTTCGGCCTCTTTTGGAGGTTGTGGGATCCTTCCCCCAGGTCTTTACTCTTTCGGGTTAGCATTTGCCCAGGTCGGTTTTGCGATGTTGTATTCTCTTGTAATCACTTGGGCCTTTGCTCATGCTTTGTGTGCATGGTTTTGGTGACTCCAAGAATGCTTGGTTTCTGGTTATGGCGGCAAACCAATAAATGGCTTGTCAGTGCTAGTTTTGCTTTTAACTAGGTTCTGGACTGTGTGGGTCTACTGTTTGCTTCTTCTGCTTTAGGCTACGGTCGACGCGCTATTTCGATTCCGTAGAATTATCACTTGGTCTGATAGCTATACGTAGTTGGATGACGCTATGACCATAGGGCAGCATGTGCATTGATTGTTGACTACTCGTTTGGTTTTCTTACCTATTCGAAGCATCTTTTTGGTCTATCCCTGTCCCTCGATTCTTTGGAATTTCCCTACTTCGTCGGGATGCCAAGCTGACGGTTTCTCGATCGAAAGATTTTCCGTACAACAATGTGAAACGCACTTTTGGGATGTTTCCACGTCTTTATCCCCTCCTTCTGTAGTCCTTCCTCTCTTCTGTCTGTCGTCTCCCACTCCCGTTTCTGCTTCTTTTTCTCAGTCCATTCCCCTTCTTAGTCAAGATGAGATAATGGCCATAAACGATTGTCTGTCATATCTCACTAAGAACTCTTATCCCGTTAGAGTGGGCTTAGTGGGGTATTCTCTTGATGTTTGTTCTTTACCTTTAGCTCCTTCGTCTTCCTCTCCCGCGCGTCACCCTGCGCTAGCTCCTGCGCCTTTACCTATTCGCTAGTTTTTTATTTTGGAACGTTTGAGGCATTGGGAATGACGCTTCGCAAGCGCGACTCAAGCGCTTAGTCAGTAAACATTCTTTATTGTTATTGGAAATTCTTGAACCTGTGGTGGGCATAGAAGTGCTGACAACAGTTGTCCTTTCTCTCATTTTGGTGGAGACATCTCTAACACAATCAATAAGATTTGGCTTCTTTGGTCCAAGGAAGTTTCCGTTCACCCGAATTTTGACTCATCCCAATTATTGTTGGTGGTGTGCACCTTCCCTATGTTCTCTTCTCCTTTCCTCTTCTCTGTTATGTACGCCAGTTGTGACCGCACCGGCCGTTTGTCTCTGTGGTCTGACATTCTTTCTCTGTCTAACTTTGACTTTGGCTCGTTAGTTATCGGCTGCGATTTCAACGTTGTTTCCTCTTAGGCGGAAAAGAGAGGGGGACATTCATAAACCGCGTGGCGGTTCAGGATTTCAGCTCTTTCATTGTTTATTCTGGTCTATCGAAGATCTTGTTTTTTGGTTCTGCCTTTATTTGGTGTAACAACCAAGACGGTTCCAGTAGAATTCTTTCTCGCCTAAACCATGTCTTCACATCGGAAGGTTAGCTTAACCTTCCTTTCTCCTTTTTATCTCCCACCTGCATCGGGAAAACTCAGACCACGCTTCATTAGTCCTGGTTTTCTCTTTCCCTCTTCCTTCTGGACCTTCCTCTTTCCATTTTCAGTCCATGTGGAGTTCTTACCATTCATTCTTCCAGGTGGTGGAAGAATCTTGGTCTTCATCTCTTATTGGTTTCCCCTTATCCGTGTTTTCCCTCAAACTGAAGATTTTGAAGGTTTGTCTGAAAGCATGGAACTCCTTTGTTTTCAAAAATATCTTCGACCGTGTCCATATCGCCGAAGAGGCTCTTATCATCACGGAGTCAAATTTCGACGAGATTCCGTCCCCTGACAATAAGGAACATTGGGCTCTGGCTCATCTTTCCTTCTCCTCCGAGTTGCGTATCAAGATTGAATTTCTTTGTAAAAAGGCACACCTCAAGTGGGTCGTGGACGGGGATTCGAACTCGAAATTCTTCGATTCTTCTATCCGTAAGAAGAATAACCGCCTATTGATTCATGAGATCCTTCGTCCCGATGTCTCGGTTGCGTCCACTCCAGTCGATGTTAAAGAGACCGTCCTGGAGTACTTTCGGCCCTTCCTTTAATTCCCGTCTGTTTCAGTTTCTGAACCTTCCCTCATGGCTTTCATTCCCCATCTGATTGAGCCTATGTAATCAGAAGGAATGTTTCTCTCTCCTCTAGTTGCGGAAATTCGAGCTTACGTGTTTTCCTTAAGCAAGGATAGCTCAAGTGATTCGGACGGATACAACTGTAGTTTTTATCAGAGTGTCTGGTCGATCATCCAAGCTAAACTCTGCTTGGCCATTAAGTCCTTCTTCATTAGGGATTGCCTTCCCCGGAGCTGGATCTCCATTAACCTGGTTCTTATCCCGAAGGTTGATCTTCCTCATTCTTGCTCAGACTTTAGGCCGATAAGTCTATCTAACTTCTCGAACTAGATTATTTCCAAGACTTTGACCTCTCGATTAGCGCCTTTCCTCGACCGTATTATCTCCTCTTCTCAAGTTGGCTTTGTTAAAGGTCATCTCATTACAGACAATGTCCTTATGACCCGAGAACTCATCTCTCATATCGACCGTAGGGTTAGGGGTTCCAACCTGGTGATAAAACTAGATATGGCGAAGGCATGCAATTGCATGTCTTGGTATTTCATCATTAAAGTTCTCAGAGCCTTCGGTTTCCCTGAGCCTCTCATAGACCTTGTCTGGAGGCTCATTTCTAATTGTTGGTTTTCCATTCTAGTAAATGGTGCAGCTACAGGTTACTTCCAATCCGGAAGGGAACTACGTCAGGGAGACCCTCTCTCCTCAACCTTGTTTGTGATCGCTGTCGAGGCTTTTGTCAGAGGTGTTCACTCCTTGACAATAGCAGGGCAGATTCATCGGTTTGGGATCCCCTCTGGATGCCTAATCATCTCCTCTTTATACTTCGCTGACGACATTATCATCTTCTCAAACGGAAACTGTCACTCCGTTCGTCGTCTCGCTTCCTTCATCTGAGTGGCTCTGGCCAGCTTGTCAACTCTTTGAAGAGTTGTTTTATCCCTACCAAGTCCATGTCTCCGGAAAGGGTTTCCGAGATCCAATCCTTCACGGGTTTCCCAGTAGACTCTTTCCCCCCGCCTTATCTCGGCATTGTTCTTTATAGAGGTCGCAAGCTGAACGCGATCTTTAATCCCCTAACGAATAAGGCAAGAGGAAATATTTTTCAGGTGGAATGCCTCCCTCCTTTCTCAGGTGGGCAGGCTAGTTTTGATAAAGTCGGTGTTGAATTCCATTGGCTCACATGTTTTTGCGGCTATGACTCCGACTTCCTCCTTTTTTCAGTCCTTCTACTCCTTAGCCTCCTTCTTCTAGGGGGACAAGGACTCGTCTCACCGACATCACTGGGTGGCTTGGGATGTCATTTGTCGTCCCAGGTGCGAGGGTGGTCTCAGGCTTCAGAACCCAATAGATGTATACATTGTGTATGCCTGCAAGCTCTAGGATCGATTCCTCTACAGCGATTCCATCTAGGATTCTTTCCTTACCGCTAAGTACCGTCATCTCCGGCCGGTGGACTACTCGGGGACCCCGTCTTACGCAAGTAAGACATGGAAACGGATGCAGTCGGTCAAGACCTTCGACGGAAACGGAGGAGAGGGCCTTTGGAGCGACTCCACCTTCTCCGTTCGTGCTCCGTAGGAGTCTGCTAGGACCGTTGGGCCTAGGCTCCCGATTTTTGACTTCATCTAGGACTCCCAATCTCCCCCCAAGGTTTCTATCATAATATGGAAAATCCTTCATGATGGTTTACCACTGGATGCAAACCTTAGGAAGATAGAGATCCCAATCATTTCTCGTTGTCGTTGCTTTCGTCTAGGAGATGTGGAATCTTCTGGTAACCTCTCCTTCTCCTGGCTTTGTGCTGAAGCATTTTGGTTCTACTTCGAAAGCTAGGTCGGCATCCGAGGTAACGCTGCTTCGTTTCTAGGTCTCCTCTATCTCTGGTGGAATGTTAATTCCGGCTGATCGCTTCGGTCTATTCTCTTACGCCTGATTCCGTGCCTAATTTGTTGGCACCTTTGGTGCACTAGGAACAAAGCCGTTTTTTGACGACGTTACTTGGCTTCAATCATCCACCGAGTGAAGAGTGATGTCTTCCTTTCTTTTCGCGGTGGGTCTTTCAGGGGTGTTGCGCTCGCTCGAGAAGATTGTCCCGCCTTTTTGATGTTTTCTAAGGGTCCTTGTCCAGAGGTGGTGTCGGTTGATCCCTTGGTTCGGTGGCTTGAGTGGTGGCATGTGTGTCGTCTCCCCTCAAGTGTCCCTCCTCCCGTTTTATCTGATCTTTGTCGTTTAAGTGCAGGGTCTAGATTTCAGGTTTTTTTGGCTCATCTTGTTCTCAAGCGTCAGTTTTTGGAGCACTCCGGATCTACATCTGGGACGAAGCCCTTGACCTTCAGTGTTTTTAGCTGAAGCTGGATGGTTGCTTGCTTAGCGGTTTTCATTGGAGGTAGTGGATCTAGTTTAGGCTCGAGTCTCTTCGGGCTTTTATGGTTTGTCTCTCTGCTCCCCCTCTCTTCCTCCTTGTGGCGAGCACTGCGCAGTTCAGGTAGATCGTTGGTCACCCCGGTCTCAGAGGCTCTTTCCGTCCCCAGGTAGGATCCCTTTGCTTTTCTGTTTGTTCTCCTTTGTGTGAGTAGGGATTTGTTGTATGACTTTTGTTTTTTCATGGTGTCGTAGGGTTTTGGGTTTTGGTTTTATGACTGCCAGTTCTTCTGGTAGCTTGTTTTTATTAGCCACCGGGGATTGGTTATTATATCCCTTTTGGTTTATATATATTTGCTTTCTTTAAAAAAACAAGGCTAAAATTTGACATTGAATGCTCATAGTACTATTCATCGTTTCTCATTTACTAACTGCCTCCAATTGTCCATGTGTAAAGCACAAGCCTCATCCATCCTAGTTATATAAAGAAAACTTGATTATAGAATCTCCCTACACGATCAAAATCATTTTCTAATATATGTGTTCATATAGATGAATATCGAATATTTTTCCAGTTCTCTCATAATGAGAATATATATATATATATATATATATATGAGGAACGTTCAATAGCACCCCAAACAATATGCATCTCATTTTCCCCTTGATATCCACCACCCGTTTATATCTTTACTAATAAAGGAAATCTTTGAGAGTGGTGAAGCTTTTATTCACTTCCCAGACAGCCCATTCACGTCCTTATGAAAAATTCAGTTAAAAAAAGAAGAAGGGGTTAATGTGTCATTTCCGTACCCCACTAACATTTCAACTGTTCTTCCATCACTTCTCCCCCACTCTTCTTCCTTCTTTCCATTTTCCAATCTACCGTCAAATTTTTCCTTTTTAATTTTTTCTCCAGTGGAAAAACCCCGTATGTCATTTAACCCTCTCGAGCCTTCCATCCCTCAATCAGCTACATCGCCATTCATGGAGTTCTTCCTGAATTTCACTTCCAACCAAGAAGGCTACAACTTTGCAGTGGAATTAACGTCTCGACCTCCCATGCTGACTGGGTTGTGTTACCTTCTTCTTCCAAATCGGTGCCGATTTCCCATGGAATTGGATCTGTACCTTCAAAGTACAAGGATTTTTCATCCTTCTGACTTTCAGATTTGGGTTTTCCGACTAATATCGATGTGAATTCCCCACTGTTGTTAATTAGGTAAACTAATTCCTTCTCTTATATGCTTAAGTTTGCCCTTTTTTCTTTTTTCTTTTTCGTTCAATTAACATCAATATTATATTTTTACTTGGATGTTATTTATTGGGTTTGCATCAAAATTATAGAGTAAATGAACATTCGCACTAACATGCTCTATAATTCGATTGATGTATATTAGTTTTCTACTTCTTCAACGCTCTGTTACTGTTTAGTTCTAAACTCAGATTTTACCGTTTATCATTTGAATAGGAAGAACCAACTGTAGAGTCATAAAAGCAACGACCTGTTTATGGATGGTTCTAAATTTATTTTTTTCTTGCATTTCCAATGGTCTCAGTTCTACAATGATTTGGTGTATAGGACCATATTTATCAAAGAATTGATATTTTAGGTCATGTAGTTTTTTTCCCCTTACTTAGCTTTAATTGATGTTAAGTTTGGTAAACGTCCAGCATAAGACGACCTCAGCGCCAAAGCGATTGGAACTTCTTTGTCGAGCGATGACGGGCTGCCTTTCTGCAGCAACCAATATTTTCTACCTTCTATATCATCTACAAATACAGGTTTATAAATTTAATGTGTAATAGTATTTTCCGTTTTATGAATTTTATTACTTGCTGATAGAAACTTATAGCTTTCTTTTCTTTTTCCAAAAAATATTTAATGACTTAGAGAATAGAAATAGTACCCTACTACAAGCTTGATTTTCAGCACAGCATTCTCGGTATAATTCCACGATCTTAAATTTTGGGTTTATTAAATTAGTTTTAATATGCATGAGCACAAACACTAATATATCTTTTGCATTAACTATAAAAGTAACTTCATTAATATTATTATTATAGTCTAATGTGTACATTGGATGGGCCAAAATCTCCAACTTCAATTGTACTGTGTTTGGTGATTGCAAACCTACGTTCAAATCATTTGAAGAGTCGGAGAAAGAAAGCAAGTACGGAATGATTGATATGAAATGATTTAATTATCTTTAATTAGTATTACTTATGAAATCTGGATTGTATAATGGCTGTTGTAGTATATCACATGTTATGTTAATTTATATTAATGTTGTGATGTATTTTATATAAATTTAATGCTTATGAATTATAATTGTCATAGCAAAAGGAATGGAAGGAGCTGCTTTTCGGTTTTATTTATAATACACACTCTGCATTATGTGATTGGGACTATTCAAGCTTGAACAAAGTTTCATCTTATGACATTTGGTTGTTATATGAACGTGGACTATCTAAAGACTAGGCCGTTGCTGGAAAGGTATTTGAAGGTACAATCTTCTTTTCTATTACTAACTTGAGTAGTTAGTTCAAAGGTGTTTGGAGAAAGTACCATAGACTCTGCTTCTGTTTATTCTTAATTTTTCTTTTGTGATAGTGTCCAGTTTACCCGTGTCTTATATAATTAAAGGGAAACATGGGTCAACAATCATACACGAATAAGAGGTAGAATACACGATTTAATTAGTACTCCCTCCAGTCCAAAATATAGGACGTTTTTGACTTTCTCACACAAATTAAGGTAGCCTAAAAATGACATATCTATCCTTTCATTAACCTTCTCGTACTTAAATGCTCATTTGCTTTTCATTGAAAATTGTTCATCAACTTCCACTTGGCACATCGTCATTTGCATGCAGCATTTATCTATTCCGCTTCCGCATGAAAACCTGAACCATGAAGCCTTGGGAGTAGATATTTCCACTTGGCAAAAGATAAATGACCATACTTATAAAAAGCTTCACACAGACAGCCTTGTTTTTTAGATACTTCCACATGAAAACTTCCACCTGGCAAAAGAATTAATGCTTTTTGAAGGGTAAAAGAGGGAATAATATGTCTATTTTTCCCAAACGTCATATATTCAGCAAAATGACCATACTTATAAAACGTCCTATATTTTGAACCAGATGGAGTATTACTTATGAAATCTGGATCAATATCGATTACATATTTTGTTGAAGATTTTGTAGGTCCCATAGTTTCTACATTTTTTTCATTTTGTTCAACTACGCTAGAAATCCCCTCTCATGCAAACATTATTATATTTGGTATTTTCGCTAAGCAGCACCACTTTCTTCAAAGGCTCTACCACCACCTTACCGGTGCTTCAGGTATTGGGTTTCAAGCACTCAACCGTCAACATGCAGATTTTTTTGAAAACCTTAGCAGGGAAAACGATCACCCTAGAGGTTGAGAGCAGCGATACCGTTGATAATGTGAGCCAAAATCCAAGACAAAGAAGGGATTCCATCCGATCAACAGAGGTTGATTTTTTCTAGGAAGCAACTTGAGGATGGCAGGACTTTGGCAGACTACAACACTCTGAAAGAGTCCACCTTCATCTGCTACTGAGACTGAGGGGAGGAGCATAGAAGAGGAAGAGGAAGAAGAAGAACTACACCAAGCTAAAGAAGATCAAGCACAAGCATAAGAAAGTCAAGCTTGCAGTGCTTCAGTTCTACAAGGTCGATGACACTGGAAATGTTATTAGGCTGAGGAAGGAGTGCACTAACGCAGAGTGTGGTGCTGGAACTTTCATGGCCAGTCACTTTGATTGTCATTACT